>BSBK01003237.1:525000-606041 GCA_027943335.1 Chamaecyparis obtusa | reverse complement strand
GTTTTTATGGCATAATGAAATGAGACATCATGTAAGTAGGGATTTCTATTAAAATAGGCTTAACAAGTAGTGTTGTTTTAGCCAATTTCAACAACTTAATGTTTCATGAGGATAACTTAGATTTAAAGGATGAAACCACTCTATCCCAAAAGATTATCGTACTCGATAGAATAGAAAATTTCAAAGATAAGTTCTTGGAACATCCCTTTTATAGCTCAATAGGTTAATTTAATTTTACTCATAATGTCTACAACAATACTGATAAAGAATTTTTAAATTTACCCTTGATATATTGCTATGACACCTAGTAATTGTTGTAAGATAGCTTCTTACTAATTGAAAAAGCTTATTAATAACAAAAACATATCAAACATTAAGGTATAATATGCAAATAAAGAGCGAGTAATTGTAGCAACATTATCAATTATCGTAATACATTTTCCCTAAAACTTTCTATCACAATACTTCTACTTAATGTTTTTTTTCATAATGATAAAAATAAAAGGGGAAATATGATCCCTTTGTCTTAAACCTTTTTAGGAGAAAATAAGCCAATTGGTAATCCATTAATTTTTACTAAAAAATTTCCTAAAGATACACTCTCAATAATTAATTTACACGAATGAGAGCTAAAGACAAATTTATCTATAAATTATAAAAGAAAGTTCCAATTAAACTCTTATAATCCGTCATCATATAGATTTTTTATTTTCATATCTAGGATCCTTCTCTTAATTATTAAATTCATGACGAATAGGAATAGCTTAAGATACTTCCTAAACTGACACAAAAACCCCTTGCTCCATAGAAATAATATATCAAATAACTAGAAATACTATGCATTCTAGACCTTTCGTAATAATCTTGTAAGTACTATTTCACAAGGAAATGAGCTTGAAATATTTACAAGTATTAGGATTATTTGACTTGACAATAAGATCAAATAGTGGGTTATTCAAATTGTTAAGTATGTTATTATTCTTTCTATTGAAGGTTGTGATTAATATTTAGGAATGAGAGGTTGACCCAACTATGAGTGCTTTTCCTTATCTATCATCGGGGTAGACATAGGGATGGGAATGGGTTATGATGGTTGGTGACCAAAGGGGAAGCATTGATATGGGAAGAAGCCAATGAAGAAGAGGACCCTATATGACACCTTGAAGCTTTATATCATTTGATTAAAGGGTCATCATGTAGTTGTAAGTGTAATACCCTAAAAATGGGCTATAAGTTCATTAACCTCCTATATCATCAAATCATATGAAATCGACATCAAAGTCCTAATCTAAGGCACATCTAAACATCATCAAATCTAATTGATTATCTTAAATTTTGCATCGGGGAATATTCCTAGTAATATTCCTAATTATCTTAATTATCTTTAATTTAATGATTATTTGGCGATAAATCACATTTATCCTAAGTTTGATTAATTAAATATTTTCATATTTAATTAATTAGATTTAATATTTGCCACTTAATTATGTAATTAAATTTAATTCTATCTATTATTAATTGTATTATTTAATTTTGACAATAAATCAAAATTCTTATCTTTAATTGATTAAATTCTTATTTAATTAATTAAAGCATGTTGTCATTATTTAATAATTTTTAATAAAAGTTTGAATAAATAGTTAATTAACCCATAAATTAATTATTTATTTTCAAAAATCAGTTGAGTTGAGGATAAATCACTTTATTTATTTATTTAATTCTTAATTATTATGCATATTCAAAAGAAACAGTTAAACTCCAAATCAGAAAATCAATGCAAGTTATTGACTTTTTGGAACTCAACATCCTTTTGGAGTTCAAAAAGCTGATCTAAACTCTAATTTGAGTTAAAAAGCTATTTTTGCATGATTTTGAGAATTAACTATCTTTTATGATCAGATAACTCAAAAATCAAGATGAGTTAATTTGAGTGATTTATGGCTTTTATTCATGCACCTCCAAAGCCCTGGATTTCTATAAATTAAGGCTTTAGCTCTTCACAAATCATCTCATATTTTGCAAAATCACGCTGGAGAATTGGAATTGAAGAATCAAAGCTCTTGCGAATCGACATCTTTGTGAGATCAATCTTATTTTTGCATTCATAGTTTTCATATCATTGTTAGAATCTTCATTGTTAGATCATTTAGCATTCATTTCATATCAAGTTTTTCATTTAGCATAGATTTCATATCAGTTTTTATCATTCTTATTGCATAGAAAAATCTAAAAAAATAGCTTAATTGTATTCAATTTCATATCCATCTTTTGCATTCAAATCCTTCATTTAGGTGTCGTCTAGGTCACTAATCTTGATTACAATCTGAGAACATTAATCTCGCACCTATTAGAAGGCAGTAAATCGCTTGGTTAGATAGCTTTCAATTTTGCACGATTTTGATTATCAATAACCTCTAATGTTTTACTGAGTATTGTATTTACAGATCAGGTACAATTTTCACACACACATTTCTGGCGCCCACCGTGGGGCAACCCACCTTTGCATGCTGGTTTTGATTTTTTTTTGGGAGCTAAAACCCCAAAGTTTCAAAGATTTAATTTTATCTCCCAAATGGATTAGAATTTTGGTCTGAAATTTTTTTTGTAGGTTGGTGACATGTCATGGAAGCTACAGTAAAAAATTTAGAATTTTTTGAGATGTTTTGAATTTTTAATATTTTTTTCTTGAAATTATGGAAAAAATTAATATCTGACGCAAATTAGCATATTTTTCGAAAATTTTTATATTTTCGGAAAGCTCTTTAAATTATACAGGGGGTCCATTCTTTTTTTTTTAAATTTGGACATGATATCATAGCTCAAATAGTCAATTTACAAAAACTGGTCTGTTTTGATAAAATGGGTCTCTAGGGCACAAATGAAGAGATTTTTCTAAAAAAATTTTCATTTTTTGGAAAGCTCTCTATTTTTTAGCAGGGGTCTCTATTCTAAATTTCTATTTTTGTGGCCAAAATCATATCAAAAAAATTAGATCTTGTTGACTAGGTCAAATGCAGCAAAAAAAATAAAGTTTTGTGATGGGTATGCACTTATTTTTTTTACATGGTTCAATGAATGATATGAGTTGTCATTTGGGTTGATTACTGGTTATTATTACTGATAATAATTGATTTTTAGAGCTAACCCTATGGTTTTCATAAGTTGAATATATTTTGCATATCTTGTTTGCTTGTTTGCTTGTTGGAGAGTTCGTCACTTGCTTGCATGGAAAAGCTCAACAAAAATTGCTAAAAATCAAGTAAAATCTACTAAGCGCGTTGCAAGGATCCCAGGTATTCTCCTTCATCTAATAATATTTTGATTTGGGACTTAAAATAAATCTCTTATGTGTCAAGCTTGTGTGCATCTTTTCATGCTTTTGATCTATTTCTACACACTTGCATAATTGATACTAGGTTGTGAACCCTTAAGGATTCATTAAGTAGTCTTAGAATACTTGTGATTGATCTTGATTGCTATCTTGGGTTATTGGACTCGCTAATCCGCCGGCCCCTCATTTCCACCCCGTGGTTGCAATCTCAGCGCCATAAAGGGGAGGGGTCAACAGGACAGAAGCGTTAAATGTTCCACTTGGCAACCCTTTTGTGCTTTTAGGAACTCCCTTGTTTTCTAAGTTGTGGACTCGTTTTTAGCTTGTGTGAGGTGTTAAGTGTTCCACCTTGTGGACTCATCTCATATTCGCTTTAAACGTTAAGTGTTCCTCTTTCTACTTTTTGGATGCTTTTGGTAGATTTGCTTTCGGAACATACATCTGTGCTCACATAGTAATTAGGCCCTATGAACACTATTTGTGATTCTTGAGAGATTGGATTCCTAGCGAAATCCTTCTTGACGATAGAATCCTTGTAGGTAGGGAGGATACTTAGTGCGTTTCACATTCAACTTAGTTAGTGAGTCTTCTCTTATTGATCGACACATTCTCTCTCCGGAGAGGTTGATAGATCACGTGGGGTTGATATCACGAGCTTTGGTGAATCAAAATTGGTTAGTGCATCTTCTCTTATTGATTGATACATTCTCTCCCCAGAGAGGTTGATAGATCACGTGGAGTTGATATCACAGACCTTGGTGGAACAAAACTTTGTCTTAGCGTGTCAGATTAATCTGCTTGCTTTGTTTGGGTTAAAAGTGAAGAGGTGTCAAAACCTTGAATCTGGAGCCAAGTCCCCTTGTGGTATACTATTGTGAGTCATCTTTAGAGAGGGTTAACCGTAGCGGACAATCCCTTCACAGGGTAAACTGCATTGACGGAACCTCAAGCGGTAATAGCCATTTTCACCATGGTAGTGACAACCGCTATATAAATGTCCTTGTGGAAGAAATCTCCACGGGTATGGTTCATTTTTGGGTTGTCAGATCTCCCTAGCAGCTCTTGAAGATTAAGTTCTCGGACTGTGTCAAAACCCTGGTGCGCCGGGATTGGAGTTCACCCCTTTGAATCATAAAAGTTGGAGAGTCAAACCATTACTAAAAACCTTAGAGAGGCCAATTTTTCATTCTCAGGTATATGTGTGTTATTGCAAAACTTTTCAGAACATACACAATTAGTACTCTCAGGGATTAGCACAATTTGGTCACTTGATTGTTCATGCGCAAGGTTGCTTTTGCCCTTGTTCATTGTTTTCAGACGTGCTTGGAATCACTTGCTTGCTGTTTTACGTGCTTATTTATCTACTTGGCTATTAAAAACGATCAAATCCGGTATAACCTTCAAAATCTAGACAGTACAATTTGCAAACAATCCAAAACTGAAAACTTTAAATTTTGCAAAAATTGACGTAAAGTTCTTTCTGGAGTCAAAAGTCATTTCAAGAAGTCAAAAGTCGTATGACTTTTTGTCAAATGTCATTTCAGTAAAGCCCATATGTCGTATGATTAAGAACCCAGTGTCGTACGAGTTTTCAAACCAGCAAAATTCAAGAAGCCAAAAATTGTTAGCAACTGTCGTATGAGTTTAGCAACTGTCATTTCATAGACTACCCAGTGTCGTACGAGTCTGCAGAGTGTCGTTTGGAAAAATTTGAGAAAGTTGTCAGAAATTGTCAAATTGCAAGATATCCAATGTTTCCAGCCTAGTTCCAGAATCTGTCAAAAATATCATTGTGTCAAGAACAGATCAGTAGCTATTGAGAATTAGTACACATGTCTCAAAGAATCAGTACACATGAGGAAGAAATTATGATCGCCGCTATAATGAAACAGATACATGCTATGCAAGTCCAGCTTGACAAACTTGAGAAAGAGAAGGAATCTAAAAAGTTCTCCATGGAATCTTTATACTCTTTTCCATTTGATAAAGACTTGTACATGTCACCATGCCCCCGAAAAAAAATTGAGCAATATGATACCTCTTCCACGGAGAGTGACACATCTAGCTTTGAAGACTATGATGACTATGATGACAGAAAATGTAATGATACCTATGACACCTCTATTCCTAAGAGTCCTCCTCATCGTTCATTCCTGCTTACTACAAATGGGCCGTCACATTGGATAGATCGTGATGGTGATCCATATGATTCTGATTTTGAAAGAGATTTTGATGGCTTTTGTGGACAATACCTTGATGATGATCCATCTACTATTGCTAAGGACTATAAAATACATCATGCTAGCTTGAAACGTCAATACTATAAGGATCTCTCCTCTAAGAACTCTCAGGCTGAAAATAAAGATTACACTCTCAAGCAAGATCATGTTAATGTTGGACCTTTGTCTTGTGATGGTTCCCTTCCATCCCCTACTTCCTCCAATACCCATACATTTCTTAAAGCTTCCGAGTCTTTCAAATCTTTCACAGAACCTTCATCTGACACAAGCCCTGATACTTTTCATGTGGTTCCCTATAGTTATCCCCCAAGGCTACCTCTTAAAGAAACTCAAGCTAACCTTCACTTGGCTGCAAATACTTTCAATAATGATAAACCTAAAGAGCCTAAGCCTTCATATGCTATAATGCCTACTTCAGCTAGTCCTTCACCATCTCTTCCAAAGTCATCCATACAATCCCAACATGCTTCCTTGTCCTTAGAAGTGGTTCCATGTCAAGAGGATTCCAAAAATGATGAAGAAAAGAACATAAAGAAAGATCAAGATCAAGAACCCTCCATGTCATCCACTCCTTTTCCCGATGTCTCTTATCCGCTTCATGGTTCTTTTGATCCCGTACCCCCTTTTTCATGCATTCCGCCATGTCTTAAGTCTTCGCCTAAGCAAGATCAAGCTACTACTTACATTGTTGAGCTTATTGACAATCAAAATAACCTTGCTACACTTGCGCTTTCCAAAGATGATACTTCCATTAAGGTTGGTAAAAATGGTGTTGATACTTCCAATGTTAAGCCTATTGAAAAACCAGAGAAAAATTATGCACTTGTGCTATCCAAAGATCCTTGTCAAGATCAAAGTCTTCCATCTTCTTGTTCTACCACTCCATGTTCGCTTTCACTTTCTACTCTTCCTAAGTCTTTGCAAGCTTTGAACGATCCTATCAAAGAAAATGCTCTTATTCAAGATGCCCAGGATCCTATTGAAAATTCTAATGCTCACTCTAAAGATGCTGATATCCTTGGTTGTCATATAGATGCTAATGAACTTATTGATTATCCTTTTGCATCTTCCACTTCCATCCTTGGACCTCTTCCACCACTACTAAGGGCTTCATGCCTTCCTTCCATCTTGGGTCCTTATGTCCCTTCACTTTTCCCTCCTAGCTCTCCTAATTTGGC
The DNA here is from genome assembly GCA_027943335.1 of Chamaecyparis obtusa. Classification (NCBI taxonomy): domain Eukaryota; kingdom Viridiplantae; phylum Streptophyta; class Pinopsida; order Cupressales; family Cupressaceae; genus Chamaecyparis; species Chamaecyparis obtusa. The sequence continues at coordinate 599,292 of BSBK01003237.1, read as the reverse complement.
ATCCATCTTGGGTCCTTACATCCCTCCATCTCCCATCTTTCCTCAAGATCAACATAGATGCATACCCTTGAATCCTTTTCATCCACCCACCCATCTAAACCAGTCATATCCTTCTTCTTCCACAAGTCCCAAGTCTTTTGGAAGTAACTTGAATGTTCAATACAAGAAAAAGAAGCAATAAAGAATCCATCAAAAAAAGAATATCACCATGTCTCCTCTCATAGACATGGAAGCATAAAGTCAAAAGAAATATCTAAGAAAAAAACTACAAGACAAGTATGGGTTCCAAAATCCATCATTCAAGATATTCTCTCTAGATCATCAAAAGGAAATAAAAATCCTAAGGCTATATGGATTCCAAAGTCTCTCTTGAAAGAGTCTGGTGTTGAACAAAAAGTGAAATTGACATTCAAGCTTCCAAAGGCTTCCACTACATCTCCTTCCAAAAATATTCTTCCATTTCATGCGCCCAAACCTCAACCTCTGCTATCCATTCGCCATATTCCTTCACGTATTCCTTCATTCACATTTCCTCCACCCTCTCGCCACCCTTCAAGGTGTGTGTTTACGTTGATCTTGCCTTCCTTTCCATCTACCCTTTCACAATCCTTCCATGCATTAACCTTCTACCTCCTATCTCAATATCTTTCAATCGGTTTCTATCTTGAGATCGGTTTATCTTTCGAATCAGTTTCATATCTTTATCAAACACAGACTATCTTTGAACCACTGCGCTTCACACAATAATTCAAAGAGGGGCAAAATTTAATACCCCAAAAATGGGCTATAAGTTCATTAACCTTCTACCTCCTATCCTTTTTCCTCACTTGCCTATTCCTCCTATCTTCCAACCTCACTCGCTTTACATAAAACCTTATCCTCCATTTTTCTCTTCCATCTCCCTTTCCCTATTAGCATCTTTGAGCATATCATTTTGAATCCTTGGCATATCATGGTTTATCCTTTCAAGGAGCATTATCTAAAAAGCTTGCCTTCTTCCAAAAAAAAAAAAAAAAAATTTCAAAAAAATTGAAAATGTGCCTTGGTGAAAACCTGGAAACAGGCGCCTTGGTAGCAAAAGTAAAGAGAAAAAAATTTTCATCCTAAGGTGAAAACCACTCCCTTGTGGCGCCTTGGATAAGTACCATGATGAAAACCTGGCAATCAGGCATCATGCGTAGTTCTTCTACATATTTCATCCATTTCATCTTCTCTATTTGATCTTGACAATGTTGATCTATACACAAACATTTGGCTATTTTGTGAGCTATCTTACGATGATCTTGCTTTCATTCCTTCCATGTTTAGCCTTCATATCCATCTTCCTCCATTCATTTTCACCTATCGCTATCCTTTTCCCTTTTGGTCTTGATCTAATAAAAAAAAAAGAAAGAAAGAGTAAAACATGGTGCTATGAAGCCTCTTGACATGTCTACTCCTTTGGATTGCATCCTTTCCTGCTCTTGCATTATGATTTTGTGCTTATCCTATGCTAGCCTTTCATTGCTTGTCCAAATGTGCTTTACATGACAATTTTTCCCTAGCTTGGGTATTCTTGAGGAGTTTCCCCTTGAGGATTTCTTCCCTTCATTTTCCTTCATTCTCTTGTCTTCCATCTCTTCCACCAGCTTGCCAATCCCTCTTGTTCTCCACCTTGCTAGACATTGGGACTGCATGATATGATCTTGCTTGGGAGTCTGCAAATGGAAAAAGATGCTATCAAGTATACCAAGTATCAGAACAATTATCAAAATCAGTATCAGAATAAGCATCAGAACCAGTATCAGAACAATTATCAGAATCAGTATCAGAATCAGTATCAGAACCAGTATCAGAACAATTATTAGAATTAGTATCAGAATCAGTATCAGAACCAGTATCAGAACCAGTATCAGAACAAGTATCAGAATGGGCCTACAAAACAAGTATCAGAACACCTATTGGGGCTACACCTTTTGCTTTAGTTTATGGATCTGAAGCGGTACTACCTATTGAGGTTGAAATCTCATCACTCAGAATCAGAATGCATGGACTTGTCACTGATGAAGACTACAGAGTGTCTAGGTTACAAGAACTGGAATTACTAGATGAAGCGTAGGAAAGCAGTGTATGATCATCTCAGAGTATATCAGAAAAGAATGTCTAGAGGCTACAACAAGAAAGTCAGACATAGAGAATTTCAGGTTGGCGATCTAGTGTTGAGAGAAAATCCTAAAAATCAATCACATCGAGAACGCAAGGGGAAGTTCGAGCCCAATTGGTTAGGTCCCTTTGTTATCACTGCTACTTTTGGCTCTGGTGCCTATCAACTCTCAACGACTGAAGGAGAACAGCTCTGAGAACCAATCAACGTTCTCCATCTGAAGAAATTCTACACCTAAGGTATTCAATGCTTGGTAAATGTCCTGAAAAAATCTTAAAAATCAGAAAAAGTCCTGAAAAAATAAACATCTTGGTGAAAACCTAGCAATAGGCGCCTTGATGATTCACAAAAAAATCAAAAAATATCAAAAATTCACAAAAAAAATTGAAAAATGAAAAATATAAAAAAAATGAAAAAAAAAAAAAAAAAAAAAAAGTGCCTTGGTGAAAACCTGGAAACAGGCACCTCGGTAGCAAAAATAGAATCTCTACCAAGATGGTGAAAACTCGGCAAACGGGCACCACTTGTTCCAAAATGCTCCATCTATCAGCACAATCTTGGTCTTTCCCAGCTTTCAGTCTTGCTTTAGTTTGTACATATCTCCCGGTTTGTTTCTGCATTTCTAGTTTTCAATAAGTCGGCCTGTACACCAACCAGCTCAAGCATTTGCATCCTATCAATGTTCACACTTGGGGGCAATCAATGTCATATCCTATGGTCTCCCATGTATCTTAGACGTGTCATATCCAGTCAGAATCCTTTAAAGCTTCAAGTTAGGTCAGTCAGTCAGTCTTATCTCCAGAAAGGATTTTGCATCTACAACAATCAAACATCAAACTCAAACTGAAAACAATCTGTGCTTTTCATGCTTTTATCTCCTTGCATGCTTACTGATTCGCATTGAGATTTTTGCATATTGTGTCCCTTCGAGCTCTTCGATGATGTCTTTTATAGGATTTAGAGAGTGATGACTGGGGGCATAATCTTTTCTTTGTCTTCTACTTGTATGTGAAAATCTAACAGCTTTGGAAATTTTGGATTGAAATGGTGTCCGACTGTAAGAGCCTCTATCTCGAATTGGATGGCCATGCGTACCTCGACCATTGATACCCAAAAAAAAATTCAAGGACGTTTGATCTAACTATTATCTTTTTGAAGTAAATTCTTTCTCCTACTGTGAAACGCGCTCTTGCCTAAGGAGGTGAACGATAAAGGGTCACTACGGGTAATTCACATTGGATTTAGAATGATCTCTTGACTGTTTGATGTGTTTGCAATGCAAGGCGTACTCAGGTCATCACAATGTTTATGTTTTGATGCTTGTACAAATTGCTATATCAAAATGGACATGATATTTAGGTCATCCTGGCGTTTGTGCCTTGATGCTTATATTTAATCTGACATTTCGAAAACAAAATCAATATTCATATATCCATGGTTGTTTGACCAGTGGGTGTTGTATTGATTCTTGCGCATACAAATCGATATTCATATGTCTATGGTTTCATGGCTAGTGGGCATTGTATTGATTTATCCGGTTACCTAAAAGTTCAATGATGATAACAAATCGACACATGATCAGTGACTAGGTCCTAGGTCTTAGGTTGCATTTCATTTTGCATGTCTCATTGCATTTTGCATGTTTGCATGATCTCACAATGATTAAACGAACTTCAAAGCTTAAATGATTCTTCAAATCACATCTTCCAGTCTAACAAGAGCTGAATCTCACACGAAGGTTCCTCCAACGAAGTAGCAAGTAGAATTCTTTTTCGGGATCAAAATTCAAATCTAAGATCATTCATATTATTAACTACTTGCATATTCGACCTTCAATCATCACAGAAATCTAGTATTCAACTTAACTGATTATCTTACATCAAACTATCAAAATTTCAACTTGGTCAACCATGGTCAACTCATGGTCAAACCTAGTCAAACTTGGTCTTTTGGGACCTTCCAACAATGCAGAATGCATTCTCAGACGTATATAACCACTTCTCAGATCAATTAACATGCTTCTAAACTATCAACGCTGACTTTTCTTGTCAGATTTCAATTTTAATCCCGAAGGGGGCATGCTATTGCACATCATTCAAAGTCTGTAAATCAAATTCTATCGATCAAGTCTATCAATATCTTTCATCAGTGATCAAGACAAACAATCACGTCTAGTTACTGATTCATCAAAAGTCCTCATCGCTTGGGGAAAATCTATCATCACTTGGGGCATATTAGATTCATCAAGATCCATATCAATTTGGTATTCTCCTAATCTTGTAAACTGTATTAGTTTTTGCAACCATCAGATCATAGTGTTCTTTCCTTGGTTCTTCGACAACTGAAGGGTTTGGATGTGATACTTGCTAGTTCTGCTAAGACAATCGAGTCTAGAACGGGTCACTCACTTCTTATCAATCCTAAGGTTCAGAATCAGGCATTTTGACACTTTTTTGCAATCATAGGTTCATTTACTGCTACAGTGAACATTATCTTTGGTCATTCAAGACCTATTATCTTCATATCAATTCAATATCAATCAACTCCTATCTCAATATCTTTCAATCGGTTTCTATCTTGAGATCAGTTTATCTTTTGAATCAATTTCATATCTTTATCAAACACAGACTATCTTTGAACCACTGCGCTTCGCACAATAATTCAAAGAAGGGCAAAATGTAATACCCCAAAAATGGGCTATAAGTTCATTAACCTCCTATATCATCAAATCATATGAAATCGACATCAAAGTCCTAATCTAAGGCACATCTAAACATCATCAAATCTAATTGATTATCTTAAATTTTGCATCGGGGAATATTCCTAGTAATATTCCTAATTATCTTAATTATCTTTAATTTAATAATTATTTGGCGATAAATCACATTTATCCTAAGTTTGATTAATTGAATATTTTCATATTTAATTAATTAGATTTAATATTTTCCACTTAATTATGTAATTAAATTTAATTCTATCTATTATTAATTGTATTATTTAATTTTGACAATAAATCAAAATTCCTATCTTTAATTGATTAAATTCTTATTTAATTAATTAAAGCATGTTGTCATTATTTAATAATTTTTAATAAAAGTTTGAATAAATAGTTAATTAACCCATAAATTAATTATTTATTTTCAAAAATCAGTTGAGTTGAGGATAAATCACTTTATTTATTTATTTAATTCTTAATTATTATGCATATTCAAAAGAAACAGTTAAACTCCAAATCAGAAAATCAATGCAAGTTATTGACTTTTTGGAACTCAACATCCTTTTGGAGTTCAAAAAGCTGATCTAAACTCTAATTTGAGTTAAAAAGCTGTTTTTGCATGTTTTTGCATGATTTTGAGAATTAACTATCTTTTATGATCAGATAACTCAAAAATCAAGATGAGTTAATTTGAGTGATTTATGGCTTTTATTCATGCACCTCCAAAGCCCTGGATTTCTATAAATTAAGGCTTTAGCTCTTCACAAATCATCTCATATTTTGCACAATCATGCTGGAGAATTGGAATTGAAGAATCAAAGCTCTTGCGAATCGACATCTTTGTGAGATCAATCTTATTTTTGCATTCATAGTTTTCATATCATTGTTAGAATCTTCATTGTTAGATTATTTAGCATTCATTTCATATCAAGTTTTTCATTTAGCATAGATTTCATATCAGTTTTTATCATTCTTATTGCATAGAAAAATCTAAAAAAATAGCTTAATTGTATTCAATTTCATATCCATCTTTTGCATTCAAATCCTTCATTTAGGTGTCGTCTAGGTCACTGATCTCGATTACAATCTGAGAACATTAATCTCGCACCTATTAGAAGGCAGTAAATCACTTGGTTAGATAGCTTTCAATTTTGCATGATTTTGATTATCAATAACCTCTAATGTTTTACTGAGTGTTGTGTTTACAGATCAGGTACAATTTTCACACACACAGTAAGGGTCCTAAAGGTGAAGGTAATAGGCAATTTAAATAAAAGCCTCAACAAAATATTATTAGTTTGTATCTATTATATTGGATGATATGAATCACATTGTTATGTGGAAAATTAAGGCATTTATGAACAAAAAAATGTTATTACTTTCATGTATGTTAGTCATGGAATTACCATTTCCACATGTAACTAATCTAAGGTAGGATGATAGAGAAGAGGGTATCAAAGTACTTTAGTTCAAATTCATTGGAAAAAGTGAGGAAAATTAAAAGGAAGAACTCAATCGTCATGTTTTCCTATACAAAGTTTTAAATCCTATTACTTATCTTGATAGGATTGCTTGATTTATAGGCTTTACTCTGTAATAATATCAACCTTACTTTGTACGTTGATAATCAATTTTTGAAAAATGTTTATAGAATTACCAAGAAGTGAGAAAAAACCAATTTAGTGTGGTGTCATTCAATGACCATGGGAAAATATTAACTATCAAATCATCTAAAATAGAAAATCTCTATAGAATGTAGTGAGACTAGAGACACATGGTTTATTGCTATGACACCTAGTAATTATTGTAAGATAGCTTCTTACTAATTGCAAAAGCTTATTAATAATAAAAATATCAAAAATTAAGGTATAATCTACAAACAAAGATTGAGTAATTGTAGCAACATTATAAATTATCCTAATACATTTTCCCTCAATTTTTTTTTTTCACAATACTTCTACTTAATGCTTTTTTCATAATGATGGAAATAAAAGGTGAAATATAATCCCTTTTTCTTAAACCTTGTTAGGAGAAAACACGCCAATTGGTAATCCATTAATTTTTACTAAAAACTTGCCTAAAGATACAATCTCAATAATTAATTTGCATGAATGAGAGCAAAAGACAAATTTATCTATAAAATATAAAAGAAAATTCCAATTAAACTATTATAATCCTTCATCATATAGATTTTGATTTTCATATCTACGATTCTTCTCTTAATTATTAAATTCATGACCAATAGGAATAACTTAAGATACTTCCTAAGCTCATGACACAAAAACTCCTTGCTCCATAGAAATAATATCTTAAATAATTAGAGATAGTATGCATTCTAGACCTTTCTTAATAATCTTGTAAGTAGTATTTCACAAGGAAATCAACTTGAAATATTTTGAAGTATTAGGATTATTTGACTTGACAATAAAATCAAAGGTAGGGTGTTTCAACTTGTTAAGTATGTTATTACTCTTTCTATTGAAGGTTGTGAGTAATATTTCAGAATGGGAGGTTGACCCAAATATGAGTGATTTTCCTTATCTGTCATCACAGTAGACATAGAGATGGGAATAGGTTATGATGGTTGGTGACCAAAGGGGAAGCATTGATATGGGAAGAACAAGGAAATGAAGAAGAGGACCCTAGAATTAAATGAAGTTAAAATTAAATGTTGAGTTAAAATTTGACTATTTAGTGAAGTCAAGAAAAAAATTGTCATTTTAAAATGATTGATTATAATATTAAAAAAAAGAAATTATACAATTTGATTAATTAATTTTTGGAGAGAGAGAGAGAGGGGGAGGGTTAGAGGGAGAGAGGGGAGGTGGAGGGGGAGGAAGAGAGGAAATTGAGAGGGAGAAAGAGAGGGGGAGAGGGGAGGGGGAGAGGAGAGGAGAGGTATAAAGAGATGGGGGAGGGGGAGGAGTAGAGGGAGAGGTAGATGGTGAGGGTGAGGATGAGGGGAGAGAGAGATTTGTGGTAGGATGAGGGGGAGAGGGAACATAGAGGAAGTAGGGAAGTTGAGAAGGAGAGAGGGAGGGGGGAGAGGAGGGGAGAGAGAGAAAGGGGGGAGGGGGGTTGAGAAGGAGAGAGGGGAGGGGGAGGGGGAGGAAGAGGGGTAGTTAAGAGGGAGAGGGTGGGAGAGGAGGGGAAGGGAGAGGGAGGGGAGGGGGAGATGGAAGGTAGAGAGAGAGGGGGAGAGGGAGAGTGAGAGGGGGAGGGGAAGGGGGAGAGAGAGAGAGAGAGAGAGAGAGAGAGAGAGAGAGAGAGAGAGAGAGATGGTGTTTTGGTATAGGTATGTGCATAGTGAAAAATATGGATGGGGCCTAGGGCAATGGCTTGTACATAAAAGAGACCCCAAAGCCAATATTTTACACTTACATGAAATTATATTGATATGAAAAGTAAATGTAAATGACTAATGTTGAAATTAAGAAATAAAGGTACTTACCTCTGAAAAAGAATCGGCTGAAAATCCTATCAAATGATCTCAAAAATGGTTGATTCCCACAAGATCCTTAACCGAAATTGTGAGATCTACAAAATCCAGAAATCTTTTTCTGAGATGGGATCAGGTTGACTTTGACCTTCATAAAAGGTCAATGATGACTTGGAGATTTTGAAGGTCGATTTTGACTTTGTTTGTGGATCTCAAAAGTTTGGCGAAAAGAGTATCTAGATTGTACTTTAAATCACCATCTCACACCTGTACCTACAAGAAAAATGGTTTTGTTTATTGGGGGGGAGGGGTTTGCCTCAGTCAAACCCCAATTTAGGAATTAACCTTGAAATTGAATTGAAATTGCTGGAATAAACAAAGTAAATGGAACAATTCACATTGCTTGAGTTGAAACCCTTGTGGAGGATTCAAATCCTTGAATCCACAAGAATGGATGAATGTAGAATCGAATGTAGGATGTCTCCAATCAATTATCTTTAGATCTTCAACACCAATCTTGAATGGATATTGAATTAGGAAGAGGCTTGAATGGAAATGAAGGAATCTTCAACAAGAGTGCTCCATAGAGCTTGAATCCTTCAATGGCTACTAATGGATCTCCTTGATGAATTGGATGCTTGAATGCTTGAATTCACTTTCTTGCACTTGAGAGCTTGAGAGATTGTGAGATGAGATGAGATGGAGAAAATGAGAGAGGAAGGCTCCCTTTTATAGTGATCTCGAGCATAAGAGGGGCCTCGTAGAAAATAATAATTTAGGGCCCATGGCACAAAACTCTAGAGAGGTGCACATGGAGAGGAAATTAAATTAAAGTCTTGACACAAAACTCTAGGAGTGGACCACCCTTAATATAGAAATAAAATAATTATTTAAGAGCCTTGTCATAAAATTCAAGGTAAGGCCAACCCCAAAGTTAATTTGAGCATTAGGCAGAAAAATTGAGAAAGGCTAATCTCCAATAATAAATTAGGAATCCCATACAAATATTGAGAAAGTTCCACCTCAAATATTAATTTGTGAATTCAACACTTAATCCGAGAAATAGTGGCCCCGAAGAGAGAAAATGCAAGATTTTGATGAAATCCTGAAACTGGAAGCAAACCCTGAAGATTGTGGACCATAAGGTCAAGATCGAGCTCAAACTTAACTAGTTCAAGATCGAGCTTGATCCTGATCTAGTCAGGATCAAGGTTTACTTTGACCCCATAAGGTTGACTTTGACCTTCTGGTCAAAAACCTCAAGCTCATAGTCCAGAATGCCAGGAAAATACTAGGAAGAAGTGGAAAATGGGGTAGAACAGGGGTAGAATAGGGGGAGAAGCCAGATCCAAGTTGAGTATCCATTCAAGGTGTTTGACATGGCCCCAAACCACTTACTCAGAGGGCTAAATTCTCTTAACATGGAAGTGCTTCCATTTTAAGATGATACAATATGTTGCATTGTGAATAATCCATGATGTATTTGAAGTTACAATATCCCTACATTTAATTATAAAGTCCTGCATAGAATAACCTTGAGGTGAGTTGGAAATTATTAAAATATAGTACAATTAATAGAATCTAAATATTTATTTGGTAAAAATTTATACCATTTAATTCCCAATGAAGTGTAAAGTTCTGATGCTAATTTTGTGCCTAGAGAGATATTATTGGCTACTAGAGGCTTTAAAAAACCAATTTATGCTTTTCACTCTTAGCACTTTATAAACAAGATCTCATGAATACTTTTTTTTATGAAATAAATAATTTTTTATGGCATAAATAAATGAGACATCATGTAAGTAGGGATTGCTAGTAAAATAGACTTAACAAGTAGTGTTCTTTTAGCCAATGTCAACAACTTAATTTTTTATGAGGATAAATTAGATTTAATGGATGAAATCACTATATTCCAAAAGATTATCGTACTCAATAGAATAGAAAATTCAAAGACAAGTTTTTGGAACATCCCTTTTATAGCTCAATAGGTTAATTTAATTTTACTCATAATGCCTGCAACAATGCAGATAAATAATTTTTTAAATTTACCATTGATATATTGCTATGACATCTAGTGATTGTTGTAAGATAGCTTCTTACTAATTGAAAAACCTTATTAATAATTAGAAATATCAAACATTAAGGTATAATCTACAAACAAAGAGTGAGTAATTGTAGCAACATTATCAATTACCCTAATACATTTTCCCTCAACATTTCTATCACAATACTTCTACTTAATGTTTTTTCCATAATGGTGAAAATAAAAGGGGAAATATGATCCCTTTGTCTTAAACCTTGTTAGGAGAAAATAAGCCAATTGGTAATCCTTTAATTTTTACTAAAAGCTTTCCTAAAGATACACTCTCAATAATTGATTTGCATGATTGAGAGCTAAAGACAAATTTATCTATAAATTATAAAAGAAAGTTCCAATTAAACTACTATAATCTTTCATCATATAGATTTTGATTTTCATAGCTAGGACTCTTCTCTTAATTATTAAATTCATGACCATAGGAATAGCCTAAGATGCTTCTTAAACTGACACAAAAACCCCTTGCTCCATAGAAATAATATCTTAAATAATTAGAGATAGTATACATTCTAGACCTTTCATAATAATCTTGTAAGTAGTATTTCACAAGGAAATGAGATTGAAATATTTAGAAGTATTAGGATTATTTGACTTGACAATAAGATCAAAGAAAGGGTTGTTCAACTTGTTATGTATGTTATTATTCTTTCTATTGAAGGTTGTGAGTAATATTTAGGAATTGGAGGTTGACCCAAATATGACTGTTTTTCCTTATCTATCATCGGGGTAGCCAATAGGGATGTGAATAGGTTATGATGGTTAATGGCCAAAAGGGAAGCAATGATATGGGAAAAAGAATGAAATGAAGAAGAGGACCCTAGATGACACCTTGAAGTTTTATATGGGTTGATTAAAAGGTCATCATGTAGTTGTAAGGGTCCTAAAGGTGAAGGTAAAACATAATTTAAATAAAAGCCTCCACAAAATATTATTATTTTGTATCTATTATATTGGATGATATTCATCACATTGTTATGTGGAAAATTAAGTTATTTATGAACAAAAAATGTCATTACTTTCATGTAAGTTAGTAATGGAATTACCATTTCCACATGTAGCTAATCTAAGATAGGATGATAGAGAAGAGGGTATCGAAGTACTTTAGTTCAAATTCAATTGAAAAAGTGAGGAAAATTAAAAGGAAGAACTCAGGCACCATGTGTCCCTATACAAAATTTTAAATCATATTACTTATCTTGATAGAATTTCTTGATTTAGAGGCTTTACTTTGTAATGATATCAACCTTACATTGTATGTTGATAATCAGTTGCTGAAAAATGTTTATAGAATTACCAGGAAGTGAGAAAAAACTAATTTAGTGTGGTGTCATTCAATGACCATGGGCAAAGCTCTACTATCAAATCATCTAAAAGATAAAATCTCTATAGAATGTAGTGAGACTAGAGACACGCGTTTTATGGTCTCCTTTACCATTGCACTTATTAAAAATTGGCACCTTAAAGCTCGTGGATAAGGGAGTAGTGATGATTTGTAGTGATAGATGACTACACCTATAGTTGTTGGAAATCTATTATAGGAAAGTGATATACTGAGAGGGGGGGTGAATCAGATATCTGGTATTTTGACATAAATTCACTTGCATAAGATAAACATTAATTTTAATACTGAAATAGATCTAACAATCTAATCTTCATCCATGAAAATAAAACATAACACAAAGATTTTGGTTACCCAGAAACCCTTGAAAGGTAAAACTAGGGTGGGGATGACACCCACAAATCTTCACTACTATAGTATTAAAGTTTTCATGTTAGGGCTACAATGTTTGATCATAAATTAATGATCTACTCTGTGAGGGGTCTTCCCTGCTAAGAGCTTTAAGACTTATACAATCTACCTTGTAAAAGGATTTGAACTTACAACAAAGTAAGCTCTCAATTAAGAGATTTACTTAGGCTTGTTAGGACCACTCTGTTAAGAGATTCTTCATGATTCACCTGTTAGAATGATTCAGTACCTGATCCTTTGGTTTGCACTGTAATGTTGATAACAGATCTTCTCCTTCCAATGTATATTTGATCTCCTCTATCAAATATGTCTTTGTTATGTCCTTCACTGCTTTGCTCGGTCACTGATCTCTACCTTTGATAATCAAAGCACTTCTCTGTTCTGCATGTATGAGATCCCCTTCATACTCTTCTCACATACTATGTTTTAGGGTTTAGATCTCATCTTATATATAAAACAAATTAATTCCATAGATCAAAATCAACGATCTAGATTGTCTACTTATGCCACTTAAGCATTCCCTAATTTTGGTTGGTTACATGAATTACATAGGGATAAATGATTACAAATCTAAACCATAATCATCTATGTGATTTCCTCAACAAACATAAAATGTAGTGTAGATGTTGGCCAAAATGGTTTACCTAAGTGTTTGTGCCATTACAAACACATATATCAAATTTGGCTTACTCGACATTTAAAATATCTGGTACTTGGCATTAACTATTCTTCATTTATTGGTGCTCTATACTAACATATCTACACAACTCGGCATAAACTACTTGGATGTTACTGAAGTACTCAGTGACCTCTAACTTGCTCAGTAGTAACTACTCCTCAATAAATGTACAATATACAAGTCTACACATGAATCAGCTTATACACGATGACTCAGTCACAATGATGACCGACCAACATTGCCTAGAAAATGACTAAGTGTAAGACACTAATAGACAACAAAGCTTAGGGATCAACAATCTCCCCCTTTGACATTAGTGGAAAAAACACTTTGTCATGATATTTACTTTACATTTACATGAGTACTTAGTAATATGAAAAACTTCTATAAGTATGCTCCCCCTAAGACTTTGACTCGGTCTGCAAAAGATTCTACACATATGTACATAAGAGTCTTTTGACATACAATTGAATATATACATTTACAGAAATATAGTATGTCATACCATTGGTTCCACTTTGTCAATCCCTATTTCTACTTTAAACTTTGAACTCTGTCATTTTCTCTTATCATTTCCCATTTTGTATTCTGTCATGTCATTTCCCCTTTATTTTTGTCACTTGAAGTTCCTAGGGTGTAGGGGTTTTGAAACATTTATCCAAAAATGGTTTGTGGAGCTGTATTATCATAGCTAATGCATTGTCCCATCTAGACCTTACAGACTCCAAAACCTATGTCTTTACTTCTAGCTAAGTAGCTAGATCAACTAGGCTCTCGGCAATAGAGAGACAGGGGTCTCTATGTACTAATTCCTTTTTCATGGGTAACTCCTTTTGCATAACCTCAAGATGAGGTCTCATCATCATTTGGATGTAAAATAGCCTTTCCCTTATTTTTCCATCATTAGCCATCATCTCGGCTAATCTACCTTGTGCATGTAATAGTCTTGTGAAGTGGATGGACCTGGAACTTCCATCCATGCTTAGTGAATGTCCTGTAGACTTTAATTCTAACTACAATTTGTCTATCAGATCCATATTGTCCTTGGTGAACTCTTCAACATTACATATCTTTTTTTACAGAGCATGATCATTCTACACAACTTCTTCTAAGTTTGTTGCTAAGGTAGAAAGTTCTACCTGTTTAACTGCAATGTTAGTTGAAACCATTTCTAGCATCTTGGTCTCAAAAAATTTCTCAGACCACTATAAAATCTTATCATTTGCCTCACTTTATTCACTGTTCACCTTCTTCACTATGTCTACAAGTTGTTCTAGGATAGGTATAGACTCGTTCACATCATCCATTTCAAAAGCTTGAATAAAAATACTTTTGATCTCATGCAATACCTATTTCTACTGATGTTATCTTCTCAACTCTTCATGTTTACTCTTTTTCTTCAAAAGATCTTTCAATATATGCATTTGTTCATAGGTCAAGTTATTAGTGTCCCACTTAGGAATCACTATAACTTCATCAAGTTTCACCTGTGTTACAGGATATTTCTCCTTCTTCTTTTGTGATTTCTTTCTTGGTGTGTTTCCACTCGACATCTATATAAGAGCTTTTATAGCCTCTTGCTCCTTAGGCTCTGGTTTCTCCTTTTCTTTATCTTCTTTAGTCTTTCCTTTGTCCTCCACATGAGGACTTATTACAACTAATTCATATTTATCTTCTTTCTCTTTAAGAGTCTCCTTGGCTTGTTCTTTCTATTTCTCCTCGGAAGGTGTTATCTCGATTGTGAGTGTTGACTTGTCATGTTTCTCGGCATTGGTACTTTGTGAAGCCTCAATTTGAACTGTGAATTTTTGTGTGTTTATTGGTGCAGTGTCAACAATTATTTTACTCTCAATCTATGGATAGTCTTTTACTTGGATGAGTACTTGATTTGTGCTCAGTAGAAACTTATTTGAGGCTGCCTCGACAAGTATCTATTTTTGTATGTCCTCCTCACTCAATAAATTTGTTTTCACTGGAGTATCCTTAGTGATGTCTAAAATAGTGATCACATCCTATGATTCACTTATTTCAGCCTTCTGATCATCTTCCTTCTCTACATTCAGTGGTTTGGCAATGTCCTTATTATCTAATTCCACTTTATTGGATGTACCTGCACTCAGTTGTAAACTCTTGTCAACTATAAGTCCAAAAATAATTCTCCACAACCTTATGCTCTATTCCACAATCTCTTCAACCTTGTGTTGTATAATGGAGTATGCTCAGAGCTTGGGAATGAATCTATTTCTATACTACTCCATGTACTACTTAATGTAATCAGGGGATAAGTCTGGCATGACTTGAGTGAGAGTGCTCTCCCTTATTTGTTTCTCAGTCATCAAGGCATACTCCCATTTCTGAGCTATACTCTTATATAATTTGTAAGGAATAAGGTTCCCCATCTGTAATGGTGTCATCTTGAATGTACAAAGCATCTCAAGCATAACTTCCTCCACTCTCTCTTTATCCTCAATGCTTAATTTCTCAAATTTGATTTTTTTGAAGCCTGCTAATCCAGCAATGCTCTTGATGTTGTGGCATATCTCATCCATAGTCAATTACTTACTTTGAGATGGTGCCTTCTTCTTTTTGTTATCATCACTATCATTTTCCTCATCATCATCATCTTTTTCCAATATTAGCTTCTTTCTTGGTCTCTTCCTTAAGTTGCTTGACACAGCCTTAGCCTGAACTTGTTTTCTCTTCCTTGATACTGGGGTCCTCTTTTGTGGCTCAACAGTTGTCATAGTAGAAGCTGCCCTAGTTCTTGGTCTAAGTACTGGGGAGGGAGTGGGCTTAGGTTTTTGCATTTGTTTCCTACTCGGTTTGACAACTGATGCCTTCTTACCTTTCTTTGTGACTACTATCTCTTCCCCTTCACTCCCTTCAAACTCACTAGACTTGTCTTCTCCTAATCCTTGTCTTAATGCAAGAGGTGCATTTTCCTCTTCTCCTTTTCCTAACATCTTCTCTAGGTTCTTTACTGTCTTCTTCCTTTTTCTCTCCATGATTGCACTTTTCAATTCCATGGTTATTTTGGACTTTGCCTCCTCATTAGTCCCAAATGATTTAGCTTTTTTGTCAATTTCTTTAGCTAATAGGGTTGTTATTTCATCTATGTTAACTTCATAAGGTAATGGCCTTAGCCATAATACCCTCAGTTCAATTTACTGTGCATATGTGAAGTCAGTATCAACTAGGAAACATATGTCCTTATAGTATTTCTCCACTAGTGATACAAGGATCCTACTCCTCTTCCTCATTTTCTTCTTAAACTCAACAAAATAGCTATCCAATACACTCTCAAAGTTTTCTCCTATCTATTCAATAAACTCACTTATCTGTAGGGTGATAGGTTGGTTCTTATCCCATTCAACATCACCAACAATGGGAAAACTATTCTGAATATAAAAGAATATACAAATGAGAAAAGAATCAAACTTACACATTGAATTCTTTACCTTCTTGATAGAAGTGAGATTCTTGGCAAGTTGTGTCAATTGTAGCTCAGTAAGATCATAGGTATGATCTTTCTTCACCATTTTCCATGCTTGGTCCATAGCTACACAAAGAACACTGTCTAGCCTATTGGATTGATAGAACTTGTGTGCAATCACTCTTACTGCAAAATTGATTTTTGGATCCATGATTGTAGAGATAGTCATCCCTCTCTTGTTCCACATTGGCTGAGTGTTAGCTTGAATGATTTCCTTGCTTTGACATCTCATAGTCTTTTTTTCCTATAAGAGTAGGGTAACTAGTTACTCAGTGAATTATCTCTTTTGTAATCTTCACTGGTCCATCCTCCAGCCATAGCTTCATATTATGTACATGACTCAACATGATTTTAATCTATTCAACCTTGAAATTCTCTGGGAAGTCAAGGGCATGCACTAACCCTTTCTCAAAAACCTTCTGGTGTTCAACCCTAAACACCTCATTGCTGCATAGTTTGTCATAAGCTTCTCTGAGCTCGTAATCACCTATTTCTCCAATTTTGCACATGTAACATGTTTTTACATCATTGATCATCAAAACCTTAAGAGGAATAGACAATAGGGCACCCGTAAGATCTCCCATTATCACGCTTTCAGGAATGACTTGAAATTTTTGCACTTGTATGCATCATTCCTTATGAGTTGAATGTTAAACACTTCCTTTCCTTGTTTCTTAGCTACAACAGATGATGAAGATTCCATGTCTTCAAATTCAGGGTTCAATTTACGAATGTAATTAGCTCGGTAAATACCTAGTTCAAATAGTTTTGTGATGATTGTCGATGACACGCTGTGAAGATCTCTGTAAATCACACTCAGCATAAATAGCTCTAGATAATCACTCTAAAATCACTCTGCAAGTTCTCAAATCATTGGTGAAATGAGAATAAATGGTAACATTCCACTTTATAGACTCCAAACGGTCAGATTAGCACTTCATTAATGATCTATACACTTCCTAGGTAAGATACAGTTGTCTCAACAATCTCATGTCAACTCGGTTAACATAAGCTTTGTCAATACTACCATTCAGTTTCATCTTGGTACTTATCACATCTCAGCTATCATAGGAGCTCGACATACACTAGTGACTCGGTCACTTTGGGCTAAAATATTGATGCTCGACATCAAATCTACAATGTAACTTCTTTCTCAAATCTGTCTTGATGCATCTTAATCTATGTAGATATGGACTTTAACATATCAAATGTTAGGAACTAGTGTAAAATAAAGCATTATGAAATTCAGTTCCTCACATACCTTCTTTTCTTAGTTTGAAGTAGTGTAATCACCTAATCCATTGGATTGGGTGGCCTCAGGTTCACTGACTCTACTACTACTTGCTTCTTATTTCTTTTTCCATGTCTTGTTCATCTGGTTTCTCATTTGATCAATAGTTTCTTCATTATTGACTTGTTCATTGCTTGCTATATGTTCTTTGCAATCTCTCTTTAAGTGACTAATCTTATTGCATTTGTAACAAACCAAAATTCCACTCATCCAACTCTTGGATTTTCCTCTGAAATGTGTCTTTAAATAGTTTTCACCAATATGACCATATTTTCTGCAATAATGACAACTATACCATGTATTGTAGTCCCAATTGTATGTGTTACCTTTCCTAGGTGCTTTAGTCTGTTGATTGGATGTCCACTTAGCTTTGGATCTACACTCTTGTGCTCTATGACCATATTTGTGACAGTTAAAACATTGTCCTTGAAATATGGGTGAGGTAGGTAGATTATTGATCTTTTTCCTGCATTCATGTGCCTGATGTCCATGTTTCTTGCAATTAAAATAATTTCCATTAAATTTTGGTTTAGGATTGGACTTACCATTTTTTCTTCTATAGATGTTAGTTGTGTGTCCTAGATTTCCACAATGATGGTATGAATGTTTTTTGTTCTTTGGCTTTGCATTCCTCTGTTCTCCACTCTTTGATGATTCTCCTTCTTCAATGGATGACACGTTCTCATCATATCCAAGTCCAAAAGTATCACTGGATCTTCTAGGTGAGCTCAACAGTTCTTCAAATTATTTCAAAGCTTAATTAGGCTTGTTCATCCTCTCATTGAGTTCCTTTTCAGATCTTAGTTCATTCTTCACTTGGTTATTTTCTGAGCTCAGATTTGTAATTTACACATATTTCCTACCCAACTCTTGATTAGTAAGTAATAGCTAATTCACCATGTCCAATTGATTGTTTGTCAATCTTTGTATGTCACATGTCCTTTCATCAACTCTCATAGATATTTTTCTTTTGTCTTCTTCAGCCATTATTTTATCTTCTTTAGCTTTCTTTTTCTATTCAACAACTTCAAAAAGTCTTACTGATTATATTTCTTGTTCTCTCTTCAGATTTATGATGGCTTCATTCAGTATGTTTTTTTCCTCTAGCAAATCTGTTATAGCTTTGTCATTTTCAATAGAACTACCATTGTCAAATAGAGTTCTAGTGTCCTCTTCTTGATATTGAGTTTCATTCTGTTGAATTGCCAACTCTCTCCTTCTACTTAAGTATTTATTCAATTCACCTATGGCTTCTTCAAGTTGATGTAATGCAAGCTTAATGTCAATTTTTTGATTCTCTATGACCTTTCCCAACTTATAAACCTCCATCTCCAAGATCTTAACTCACAAGTGATTAGACTTATTTAAGAGACTTAGCTCTGATACCAATTGTTGGAAATCTATTATGGAAAAGTGATATAGTAAGAGGGGGGGAGGGTGAATCAGATATATTCTATAATCACCTTTTGACATAAATCACTTGCATAACATAAACATCAATTTTAATACTAAAATATATCTAACAATCTAATCTTCATCCATGAAAATAAAACATAACACAAAGATTTTGGTTACCCAGAAACACTTGAAAGGTAAAACTGGGGTAGGGGAGGGGACAGAGGGGAGGGGGGAGGGGGGAGGTGGAGAGGGGGGATAGTGGGGGATAGAGGGGGAGTGACAGTAGAGAGGGAGAGAAAGGATAGAGAGGAAGAGAGAAAGAGGGGGAGGGGGAGGGTGGGGGGAGGTGGAGAAGGTGAGGGAGAGGTCGAGGGTGAGGGTGAGGATGAGAGTGGGGAGGTAGAGAGAGGGGGGAGGGTGAGAGTGAGAGTGGGGGGAGGTAGAGAGGGAGAGTGGGGGAGAGTGAGAGGGGGAGGGGGAGGGGGAGAGAGGGGGAGTGATAGTAGAGAGTGAGAGAGAGGGTAGAGAGGAAGAGAGAAAGAGGGGGGGAGGGGGAGAGGGGGAGGATGAGGGTGAGGTGGAGGGGGAGAGAGAGAGAGTGGGGGGAGGAGAGAGAGGGAATAGAGGGGAAGAGGGAAACAAAGTAGGGGAGGGAGAAGGGGAGAGATAGGATGGGGAGGGGGAGAGGAGAGGGGAGGTAGAGAGAGAGTGGGAGGAGGGGGAGAGTGAGAGTGGGAGGGGGAGAGGGTGAGGGCAATAGTGGGGGGAGGTAGAGAGAGAGAGAGAGACAAGAGGTGGAGAGGGAGTGGGAGAGAAGGGGAGGGTGAGAGGGGGAGAGAGGGGGGTAGTGGGGAATAGAGGGGTAGTGATGGTAGAGAGGGAGAGCGAGGGTAGAGAGGAAGAGAGGGGGGAGGGAGGGGGAGGGGGAGAGATGAGAGGGGGAGGGGGAGGAGGCGAGGGCGAGGGTGAGAGTGAGGGGAGGTGGAGAGGGTGAGGGTGACAATGGGGGGAGGTGGAGAGGGAGAGTGGGGGAGAGTGAGATGGGGAGGGAGAGGGGGAGAGAGGGCCTGATAGTGGTAGAGAGATGGGGAGTGATGGTAGAGAGGGAGAGCAAGGGTAGAGAGGAAGAGAGAAAGAGAGGGGGGAGGGGGAGAGGGAAATGGTGAGGGTGAGTTGGAGGGGGAGAGAGAGAGTGGGGGGAGGAGAGAGAGGGAGTGGAGGGGAAGAGGGAAATATTGGGGGAGGAGTGAGAGTAGGAGGGAGAGGGGGAGGGAGAGGGGGAGAGAGGGTGGTAGTGGGGGACTAACGACAGAGAGGGAGAGGGGGGAGAGAGGGTGGTAGTGGGAGAGAGTGAGGGAGAGAGGGTGGTAGAGGGAGATAGTGGGGGAGGAGTGAGAGTGGGAGGGAGAGGGGGAGGGAGGGTGGTAGTCAGAGAGAGTGGGGGAGGAGTGAGAGGGGGAGGGAGAGGGGGAGAGAGGGTAGTAGTGGTGGAGTTACGATAGAGAGGGAGAGAGAGGGTAGAGAGGAAGAGAGAAAGAGAGGAGGGGGAGAGGGAGAGGGAGAGGGAGAGGGAGAGGGAGAGGTGGAGGAGGAGAGAGAGTGGGGGGGAGGGAGTGGAGAGGAAGAGGGAAAGAGATTGGGTGAGGGAGAATAGGAGAGACAGGAGGGGGAGGGGGAGAGATGAGAGGGGGAGAGGAGAGGGGAGGTAGAGAGAGAGGAGGGGGAGAGTGAGAGTGGGAGGGGGAGGAGGAGAGGGTGAGGGTGAGGGTGAGAGTAGGGGAGGTGGAGAGGGTGAGGGTGAAAGTGGGGGGAGAGGGAGAGTGAGAGAGGGAAAGGGAGAGGGGGTAGTGGGGGAGAGAGGGGGAGTGACAGTAGAGAGGAAGAGAGAGGGTAGAGAGAAAGAGAGAAAGAGAGGGGGGAGGGGGAGAGGTAAAGGGCAAGGGTGAGGTGGAGGGGAGAGAGAGTGGGGGGAGGAGAGGGAGAGAGGGAGTGGAGAGGAAGAGGAAAAGAGAGTGGGGGAGAGACAATAGGGGGAGGGGGAGGGGGAGGGGGAGATATGATAGGGAGAGGGGGAGGTAGAGAGAGGAGGTAGAGAGAAAGGGAGGAGGGGTAGAGAGAGAGAGAGAGAGAGAGAGAGACTTATAATGCATATTTAGGTTTATGAAAGAAACATACTTATACCACTTAGCTTCCATGATGTTAACCATAATGAGGAATGAGATAAGAAAGACATGATGAGGAGCCCTCTGAGTGAGTGAGAGAGAAAGAGAGAGAGAGAGAGATATGGAGATGGTGCTTCGGTATAGGTATGATGTATTGTGAATAATCCATGATGTATTTGAAGTTACAATATCCCTATATTTAATTATAAAGTCCTACATAGAATAACCTTGAGGTGGGTTGGAAATTATTAAAATATAGTACAATCAGTAGAATCTACATATTTATTTGGTAAAACTTTATACCATTTAATTCCCAATGAAGTGTAAAGTTCTGATGCTAATTTTGTGCCTATAGAGATATTATTGGCTACTAGAGGCTTAAAAAGGGTCAATTTATACTTTTCACTCTTAGCACTTTATAAACAAGATCTCATGAATACTTTTTGTCATGAAATAAATAAGTTTTGATGGCATAAAGAAATGAGACATCATGTAAGTAGGGATTGCTAATAAAATAGACTTAACAAGTAGTGTTCTTTTAGCCAATGTCAACAACTTAATTTTTTATGAGGATAAATTAGCTTTAATGAATGAAATCACTATATTCCAAAAGATTATCGTACTCAATAGAATAGAAAATTCAAAGATAAGTTTTTGGAACATCCTTTTATAGCTCAATAAGTTAATTTAATTTTACTCATAATGCCTGCAAGAATGCTGATAAAGAATTTTTTTAATTTACCCTTGATGTATTGCTATGACACCTAGTAATTGTTGTAAGATAGATTCTTACTAATTGCAAAAGCTTATTAATAATTAGAAATATCAAACATTAAGGTATAATCTGTAAACAAAGAGTGAGTAATTGTAGCAACATTATCAATTACCCTAATACATTTTCCCTCAAACTTTCTATCACAATACTTCTACTTAATGTTTTTTTCATAATGATGAAAATAAAAGGGGAAATATGATCCCTTTGTCTTAAACCTTGTTAGGAGAAAATAAGCCAATTGGTAATCCTTTAATTTTTACTAAAAACTTTACTAAAGATACACTCTCAATAGTTGATTTGCACGAATGAGAGCTAAAGATAAATTTATCTATAAATTATAAAAGAAAGTTCCAATTAAACTACTATAATCTTTCATCATATAGATTTTTATTTTCATAGCTAGGACTCTTCTCTTAATTATTAAATTCATGACCATAGGAATAGCTTGAGATACTTCTTAAAGTGACATAGAAACCCCTTGCTCCATAGAAATAATATCTTAAATAATTAGAGATAGTATGCATTCTAGACCTTTTATAATAATCTTGTAAGTAGTATTTCACAAGGAAATGAGATTGAAATATTTAGAAGTATTAAGATTATTTGACTTGATAATAAGATCAAAGAAAGGGTTGTTCAATTTTTTAAGTATGTTATTATTCTTTCTATTGAAGGTTGTGAGTAATATTTAGGAATTGGAGGTTGACCCAAATAGGAGTGCTTTTCCTTATCTATCATCAGGGTAGCCATTGTAATACCCCAAAAATGGGCTATAGGTTCATTAACCTCCTATATCAACACATCGAATGAAATCGACATCAAAGTCCTAACCTAAGGCACATCAACACATTATCAAATCTTAATTGATTATCCTAAATTCTACATCGGGGAATATTCCTAGTAATATTCCTATTTTATCATAATTATCTTTAATTTTAATGATTATTTGGTGAGAAATCATATTTATCCTAAAGTTGATTAATTGAATATGATGAATATTTAATTAATTAATTTAATTATACCACTTAATTATTTAATTAAATTTAATTATATTTATTCCTAATTATTATTATTTAAATTTGACAATAAATCAAAATTCCTATCATTAATTGATTAAATTCTTATTTAATTAATTAAAGCAAGTTGTCGTATTTAATGATATTATTTTTGAATAAAAATTTGATTTTAATAATTGATTAACCAATAAATCAATTGTTATTTTTAATTCTAAAAATCAGTTAAGTGGAAATAAATCACTTTATTTATTAAATTAATTCATATTAAGTCATGCACAATCACAAAAGCAGTCAACTTTAAAACAATTGCTACTTTCAATTTGTAAACTTTCTAAAACTCAACATTTGATGATGAGTTGAAAAAAAAAACTAAAGCTCTATTTTGAGATAAAAACTGCTTTTGCATGATTTTATGAATTATTTATCTTTAATTCCTTGTTGACTCAAAAATCAACCTGAGTTCATCAAGAGTGATTTATGACTTTTTCCATGCACCTCCAAAGCCTTGGATTTCTATAAATTAAGGCCTCAACTCTTCATTATCGATCTGATCCATGAATTGCATCCTCACGCTGGCGAATGGGTGATTGAAGAATCCATCTTTGCGAATCCAAGCTATTGTGAGATTTTTATTGTTTTGAGCATTCATATCATTTAGCATATCATTGTTAGCTTGTATGTCATATCCATTTGTCATATAAAATAGATTCATATCAATTTGTTTCATCATAATTGCACAGAAAAACCAAAAATATAGATTAATTTGCATCCAATTCATATCTAGATTTTGCATTCAAATCCTTCATTTAGGTGTCGTCAAGGTCACTGATCTCAGTCCAATCTGATAATACATACTCACACCTACTAGAAGGTAGTAAATCGCCTAGTTAGTTTAGTTTCAATTACTTGCACGATTTCAATTTTTGCTAACCTCTAATGTTTTACTGAAGTGTTGTGTCTACAGCTAGGTACAAAATTCACACAGATTTTTGGCACCCACCATGGGGCCTTGAAATGGATTTCCTTTCAATTTCTATCAATTTCTATCATCTTCTTATCATTTTATGTTCCAAAGCTGCAATTTTTAATTTTTGTCCGTACGATTTTTGTATGAGTTTCTGAAAAAAGTCATACTAGATTGGACCCACTGTCGTATGATAGTTGATTTGATCAAGGATCATACCAACAGAAACCCACTGTCATTTGGAAGCTCAATTATCGTATGGTCTAATACCCATTGTCATACAAGTTTTTGGATTGTCATCTGGGAGGTAACCCACTGTCATACGAGTTTTGGTGCTAGGTTTCAATTAGCGTTTCACATTTTCAGACTGTTTGCCAGATTTGATTTCCAGATTCAGACTGACAACTAACATTAACAATTGAAATTTGTTGTTTCTGATTGATTCCTGGTCATTTTGATTGGGAAATGCGTGAGAATTGCTAAAAATAGGTAAAAATCTACTAAGCACGTTGCGAGGAATTCAGGTAATCTTCTCAACTAATAACATTTCAATTTGGATTAAAATGAACATCTCATGTATCTGGCTTGTATGACCTTTTATTGCTTTCATATCACAGATTTCATTTTGGTCTCTAAAAATGAACATAGATTTTCTTTTCAGCATCTTTGTTACACATAGTAAATAGGCCCTATGAACACTATTTGTGGCTCTTGAGAGAGTGGGTTTCCAGTGAAACTCTTCTCAATGAAGGAACCCTTGTAGGTAGGGAGGATATTGAGAGTCTCACGTTCTACTAGATTTACATGTCTTCAAATTTTGATCGATACATTCTCTCTCTGAAGAGGTTGATAGATCATGAGTGGTTGACATCATAGATCTTTGTGAGATAATCTTAGTCTTAGTGTGTCGGATTTATCTATCTGCTTTATGTTGGTTAAAAGTGAAAAGACTAGAGGATTATGCTCTACTCCCTTTTTTGGTAGTACTAGAAACTCAGATCCTTGAATCTAGAACCAGTCTCCATGTGGTATCTTTTGTGAGTCACCTTTAGAGAGGGTTAACCGTAGTGGACATTCCCTTAATTGGGTCAACCACATTGATGAAACCTCAAGCGGTAATAGCCATTTTCATCGTGGTAGTGACAACCGCTATATAAATGTCCTGGTGTAGGAAATCTTCACGGGTGTGGTCTCTTGTTGGGCTATTAGATCTCCCTAGCAGATCTTGAAGATTAAGTTCTCAGACTATGTTAAAACCCTGGTGCACTTGGATTGGAGTTCACCCTCTTGAGATTGCAAAAGTTGCAGAGTCAAACCATTACTACAAACCCTAGTGAGGCAAAAAATTTCAATTTCTAGGAATATGTGCGTTATTGAAAAAACTTTTTGGAACATACACAATTAGCTCTCCTAGGGATTAGCACAATTCAGTCACTTGATTGTTCATGCACAAGGTTTCTTTTTCCCTTGTTTATTGTTTTTAGATGTGCTTGAAATCACTTGCTTGCTATTTTGCGTGCTTGCTTATCTATCTAGTTATTAAAAATGAATGAATCTGGTATAATCTTCAAATCTGGACAGTACAATTTGCAAACAATCCAAAACTGAAAACCCTAAATTTGCAAAATTTGAAGTGAAATTCATTTCTGGAGTCAAAAGTCATCCCAGAGAGTCAGAAAGTCACATGAGTCTTGAGCAAGTGTCATTTCAGAACTACCCAACTATCGTATGATCAGGAACCCAGTGTCGTACGAGCCTTGCTACTAGTCAATTCAAAAAAAAAGTCAAACCCTGCTATCAACTGTCGTGCAATTTTTACAATAATTGTACAGGTTTGTCAATTTTCATTTCATAGCATACCCACTGTCGTACGAGTCTGCAGAAAGTCATTTGAAATTTTTTGAAAAATTGCCAGAAAGTTGTCAAAATTGCCAGATACCCAGCTTTTTCAACCTACTTCAAAATCTGTCAAACAAATCATTGTGTCAGGAACAAAGCAGCAGCTACTAAGAATCCAATCATTTTCCTAAAGTGACCTTTTGAATCCGATTCAGCCTTTTGTTTAATCGATTTGGGTCTTTTTCATCTTGTGTCAAAACCTTGTCATAACTATCAATCTTCAAAAATAGACTAAGTGTTGTGAGCTCGTGTCCGCTATTTTTTGGGCATCTACCCATAAATCCAGGGCATAGTATCCTTCATCCACATCTAAGCTAATCTTCAAACCAATCATAATCTTGACAAGGTTGTTTCATCTGATCTTCTTGATTCAATCCATTCTTCAGTTGTCTCCATCTTATTCTTTTTGCTTCACGCAAGGTTAATGGTGGAAACTAGAGCTTCCTCACACAAGAAATCAGGGGAAACCTCTCAGAACTTACCTTTGACTACTATCAAGGGTCCAACTCTTGAGCAACTCTATAATTTTGGTCTTTACGAAGATGATGGTCTTGGCAACTTTCGATTAAAAACTGGTTACATACCTCCTCCTTCAACTCACGGAGGTAATAAAAAAACTCCACCTCGATCTATCCCAAGGAGTCCTAAAACTCCTACCATGTCTCAAGTAGGGACAAACCATGGCTCTCAAAGAGCTCAATCTCAACATAATGCGGATCAAGAACCTACACCTTCTGAAATTGCTCAGTATCAAAATGATGATAACTTCAAAAGAATGATGAAGCATTTCTTGAAAGAAGATAGAGAAGCCTACTTTTTACAATTAGCTCATCAAGGAGCTAAACTTCCTCCCAACTTTAATGTTGAAGATATCATTATGCATGAGGAAGAAACTCCACTCACAGCTATGATGAAATAGATGCATGCCATGCAAGTCAAACTTAATAAACTTGAGAAAGAAAAGGAACCCAAGGAGTTCTCCATGGAGGCCCTGTGTCCTTTTCCATTTGACAAAGACTTGTACATGCCACCATTCTTGAAAAGAGTGAAGATGCCTAAATATGATAAGTATGATGGACACTCTAACCCTCAAGATCATGTCAGAGAATTATGTGCACAATCTATGGAATTCATGCATGAACCAACCTATCTGATGTGTCTCTTTCCTCAATCTCTAGGGGGAGCAGCCATTCATTGGTTCTCTAGATTGCCTTCTACTATCAAAAATTTTGAGGAGTTGATCAAACTATTCTATCAAAAATACTCCTACAATATCCAACATCCAGTCACCATGATTGATATCTGCAATCTCAAACAATATCCAGGAGAACCATTCTTGACATTTCTCAAGAGATGGAGGAAGAAATTCTCTCTATATGCTAGACCTATTCCAAAAATTGAGAAACTGTAATTCTTCATTAATAATCTTGTCCCAGAGATCAACTACCCTTTACAAATGCAAGATCATACATCTTTTTGATAAAATGGTAGACAATGTGATCAAAATTGAAAAAGTACTTGTGAAAAAAGGAGACATCACACTTCAAAAGGACAAGTATGAATCAGGATCCAGTTCTAAAGACAAAAATAAAAACTAGAACAAGAATAAAGGCATCATCACAAATGGCATTTTTGATACTATCCATGCCCCATCAAAGGCACTGACTTTCAATCTAACCATTGGTACCCAAGCCATCAAAGCTTCAAAACAAAAGGTGTCTAAACCATCTAAAAAGAAGTCAAAATACAAATCTTGGTCCGTTGATAATAAATGGAATTTCACTCCTCTTGGAGAATCTTTGGAATCATCTATGAGAACTCTACTATCTAATAACATCATCTCTTTTCCTAAGATCCGACAATCTGATCCTGACCCTAACTGAAGTGGTGGAGAGAGAATGAATGTTGTGATTTCCATCGGGGTAAAGGTCACAAAACTAATAACTGCTTACGCTTGAAACATACCATTCAAGATCTGATTGATAAGGGAGATATCATGATTGACAATCATAAGAGCAATAGTGATCATATAGCACTCACAGAACCATTTCTGAAACATGGTCAAGAATTTTCATCTTCTTAGCCTAACATGGGGGCAAAGGTCAATTATGCTTACCCTAGAAACAATGTTGTTATCAATATGGTTGAACCCTATCTCTTTGAGCATTGCAATGTCATCACAATTGTGCGAAGAGATAGAGATCATTCTTCAGCTAACATAATTACTCAATCACAAGCTCAGGCACATCTGAATGGACAAATCCCATATTCATCCAATGTCCATAAGATGCCCTTCAATCTTTCTTTTGTTTCCAAATAGAAGGTTGCTTCTAAATCTTCCAATCCTAAAGATACGAGACCAACATCTTATAGCATTATTCAACAACTCCAACACACTAATGCAAAAATCTCCATGTTTGAGTTGCTTCGAATATCTCTAGCTCATAGAGCTATTCTAGACAAAGCTTTGCTTGGATCCAATGTTCCTGATGACCTTGATTTAGACAGGTTCCAGACTATGGTTGGACATCTTACATCTTCACAATATATCTCCTTTTCAGAGGAAGATGACAACTCCTTGAGTCACCCACATAACCAGCCCTTGCACATAAAAGTCTTGATCCAGAACTGTAGAGTCAAATGTGTGTTGATAGATGGGGGCATTGGCCTAAACATTTGTTCTTACAACTTGGTCACACAATTGGGATTTTTAGAATTGGCTATTGATCATAGAAAGAAAATAACTATAAAAGCATATGATGAACAAGAAAGATCTTCTAAAGGCATCATTATCTTACCTATCAGAGCAGGACCGATTATCAGGGATACTATATGTCAAGTTCTTGATCTACCTTTGGCTTACAACATTCTTCTAGGGAGACCATGGATACATGAAATGAAATATATTCCTTCTACATTCCACCAATGTTTGAAATTTCCTTATGAAGGAGTAGAGGTCACTATTCCAGTAGACATATCCACCACTTGCAATACATTGAAGGAAGGTGCATATAAACTTGTACCTAATAATAGAGAATCTTCCATTAAGCCAACAAAAGAAGCATCCACATCTTGAATGGAAGACATGGCAAAAGAGGTCAATATCAAAGAAAATGGTATGGGAGAATATACTATAGAGCCAGTCTTATCTTTTACATCTCTCCCTATCTCCCCTAAGTCTTATGGACAGTCTTTAAAAAAGTCTAAACCAGACTCT
Organism: Chamaecyparis obtusa; assembly: GCA_027943335.1. Lineage (NCBI taxonomy): Eukaryota > Viridiplantae > Streptophyta > Pinopsida > Cupressales > Cupressaceae > Chamaecyparis > Chamaecyparis obtusa. The sequence goes on along the minus strand of BSBK01003237.1, from coordinate 570,252 downwards.
AAAGAACCTCTTGAGGCATATAAAAGGAATTTTGTAGTAGAACAAGTCTCCAAGCAAGAATTTGAAGAAGATGAAGTTGTGCTTGCATGGCTATACAAGGATGAACCTGAATCTCAAGTTGTTCCAACTAGTGACTCTACAGTATCCAAAATCCCTTCTAAGTCATATGGTCCAGGAGATAAATTGATAGCTAAGATGGGATATTTAGGTAAAGGACCTCTAAGAGTTAGAGGAAAAGGTCTTATAACACCTATCTCACATACTGGTAGGGCAAACAAAGATACTATTGGCTTAGGCTTTAAAAAGAAACCCTTCCACCTTAAAGGTAATTGTTCTCATGTCATAGAGCATATCACACCAGGAGAAGCCCTTCTTAAGAAGGAAGAAATTGAACCATCAGATAGTGATTCAGATAGCTCAGAACTTATCCCTTATGAGCATTTTCCTAAAGAAATCAAAGATCTCCTTGAAGCTGAAGATGATTCAATAAAAAGAATTAATGTAGTAGAAACACAAGAACCTATTATAGAGCCAGAGATAGTTGCAACACAAGAACTAGCTAATCTCAAAGCTAATCAAATGGACCAAGAGGAAGGTGGTAGTTATTCTGAGATAGATTCCCATGACTATGAATTCAAATCAGAATCTGAGGGTAACCCTTCTTGGGGTATTCATCCTGACTTTACTCATGTTCTTAGATTTCCTAGAGGCATAGATGAAGAATCTAATGACTATGAATGGGGAGTCATTCCAGAGGAAGATGAGATTATCATAGAAAAACATGTTGATGTTATTCACCAATATGCACCTAAACCCAACGTATGTCTAGAGTGAAGTAATGAACTTAATGAGTCTAATCCACCTATGGCTGAATTGGACTCCCACAATGACATTGAGCCTATTCACAAATTGAATGTCTTAAGTTGTAATATCACCTTTGAACTTGAACATCGGGTTATGACCGATGATGATAGATCCATATCCGTAAACACTATCTCCCAATCTTTCCCCATCTTGACTATCCAACATCCTGAACTTCTTAATCAAACCTCCACAAATCTGAGCCATGGTATTTATACCTTCCCGAATGACTATGCCCTTTCTTGCTACCTCAATGCAGTTGAGCCTATGAGGACTTCCATCAGTGAACCGAGCGTTAGCATGATAGAGTCGGACATCAAGTATCTTAGTCAAAAGAATAAAAATAAAAGGAAAAGGAGTTCTGAGGGTGAAAACCACTTTGTGGCAGTCTCAAAACCTACAAAAGTAAAAATAAAAGATGTATTCGAAGGTGAAAACCTCTCTGAGGCACCTAAGGATGAGATATTTGATGTCCTTCCAAGTCATTTATAGGACAGATCTCCAGTTCTAATTGAACCCACTCAATCCATCAACTTGGGAGTAGCAGAAGAACCATAGTTGATTCATGTAGCATAATCTTTACCAGAAGAAGAGAAGCAAAAATTTACAACATTCCTAACAGAAAAGAAGATCAACTTTGCATGGAAATATTTAGATATGCTAGGGTTGGATCCTAATATTATAATGCATCATTTATCTATAGCTCCAAATGTCGAACCTATTAAGCAAAAATTGAGAAAGATGCATCCTCATGTTGCACTCTTGGTAAAAGCTAAATTAGAGAAGCTCGTAAAAGCTGGATTCATCTGAGTTATTGACTATGTTGAATGGATCTCTAATATTGTACCTATTTCAAAACTAGATAAATCAATCAGAGTGTGCGCAGACTTTAGAGATGTGAACAAAGCATGCCCTAAGGATGATTTTCCACTACCTAACATTGATATGATAGTGGACATGACTGCAGGTTTCGAGATGTATTCCTTAATGGATGGTTTTTTTGGATATAATCAAATAAAAATTGCTCCAGAGGATCAAGAGAAAACTGCTTTCACATGTGCATGGGGTACCTTCTATTGGAATGTCATGCCATTTGGGCTTAAGAATGTTGGTGCTACATATCAGAGAGCTATGACTTCAATTTTTCATGACATGATGCATAGGACTATGGAGGATTATGTTGATGATACTTTAGAAAAATCTATGATTAGAGCTGAACATCTAAATGACTTGAGCAAGATACTAGACAGAATGGAAAAGTTTAGTCTCTGACTAAATCCTAAGAAGTGTGCTTTTGGTGTCACTTCTGGAAAACTCTTGGGATACATAGTTTCAAAGAAGGGCATTGAAGTGGATCCAGCTAAAGTAAAGGCTATAATGGAGATGCAACCTCCCAAGAATATTAGTCAAATGAGGACATTGCAAGGGAGAGTACAATCTATCAGAAGATTCATATCACAGCTAGCGGACATATCACAACCTTTTACAAAAACATTACATAAAGGTGTGACCTTTGCATGGAATGAAGAATGTGAGAAGAACTTTGACCATATCAAATAATATCTATCAAGTCCTCCTATTTTGATGCCTCCTATTCATGGGAAGCCATTGATCTTATATGTCTCCACAACAGATACATCACTGGGGGCATTGCTAGCACAACATGATGAGAATAAAAAGGAATGAGCTATATAATATATTAGTAGAACATTGGTTGCATATGAGAAGAACTACTTAATGATTGAGAAAGCTTGTCTAGTTGTGATCTTTGCATCACAGAAACTGAGACACTACATGTTAGTTCATACCACACATTTGGTAGCTAAAATTGATCCACTAAAGTATCTACTAAGAAAAGCTGCCCTCACAGGTAGATTAGCCAAATGGGTCATGCTCTTAAGTGAATTTGACATTGAATATGTAGAAAGAAAAGCTATAAAAGGATAGGTTATTACTGATCAATTAGCAGATGCACCTATGATTGATGATACACCAATGCAAATGGAATTTCCAGATTCCTCTATCATGACTCTTTCTTCTAGAGAATGGCAATTATTCTTTGATGGCTCCTACACATAGAATGGATCTAGAGCAGGCATATTGTTCATAACTCCTCAAGGGTACTCAATCCCAAAAGCATTCAGATTAAAGTTCCCTTGCACAAACAATATTGCAAAATATGAAGCCTTTCTTAATGGTATGAAAATAGCAATTGAGTGGAGAGTAACAGAGATACACGTTCATGGAGACTCTCAACTTGTTATCCATCAAGTCAATGATGTGTACCAAACTAAAGATGAAAAGCTCATTCTTTACAAGAGAATGGTAGATGATCTAAAGAAGTATTTCATATCTATCACATTTGAGCAAATCCCTAGAACAGAGAACAAGGCTGTCGATGCAATGTCAACACTTTCTACTCTATTACAACAGCCTGAACATGAGCTACGCTACAAGTTCCTAGTGGAAGCACTATCTTATTCTGCATATGATTCCCCTGAAACTTGCATGATCCACATTGTTGTTGGTCATGATTCATCCAGATATAAAAACCTTTTTTTTATCTCCAAGACCAAATCATTCCTGGTACCTTCAACCACCATGAAAAGAGATACCTTATCCGTAATGCCTCCCGATATGTCATCATTGGTCATGATCTTTACAAATGAGGTCTAGATGGTATGCTACTTAGATGTTTAGAATGGGAAGAGTCTCAACATGCATTAGAGGAAGTCCATGATGGTATTTGTGGGTCACACTCAAACGGTTTAACATTAGCTTGAAAACATATTAGGGTTGGGTAGTATTGGCCTGAAATGGAGAAAGAGGCTATCAAATTTGCTAAGAATTGTCAAAAGTGCCAAGTACATGGTAATCTAATTCATGCTCCAGGGAGAGATCTAATTCCCTTCACTACACAATGGCCTTTTCACCAATGGGCCTTTGATCTTATAGGAGCTATACATCCTCATTCTTCTAATGGACATACCCATATAATCACAGCCATAGATTATTTTACAAAATGGGTAGAAGTAGTTCCCTTAACACAAGCAACAGGAAAACAAATATTTATGTTCATCCTAAACTATATCATATGCAGATATGGGATACCACATTCTATAATCATAGATAATGGTGGACAATTCAAGAATAAAGACTTAGATGATTTATGTGCCAAATTCAAGATTACATAGCATTGGTCTTCTATCTACTATCCTCAAGGGAATGGACAAGCAAAAGCTTCAAACAAGAATCTGTTGAAAATCTTGCACCGAACAGTTAATAAAATAGGAAGAGACTGGCATCTCATGATCAATCCAGCTCTCTGGGCCTACAGAACAAGTATCAGAATGCCTATAGGGGCTACACCTTTCACTTTAGTCTATGGGTCTGAAGCGGTACTACCTATTGAGGTGGAAATCCCATCACTAAGAATCAGAATGCATGGTCTAGTAATTGATGATGACTACAGAGTGTCTAGGTTACAAGAACTTGAACTACTAGATGAGCACAGACAAGCGGCGTATGATCATCTCAGAGTATATCAGAAAAGAATGTCTAGAGGCTACAACATGAAAGTCAGACACAGAGAATTTCAGGTTGGCGATCTGGTTTTGAGAGAGAATCCTAAAAATCAATCACATCAAGAATGCAAGGGGAAGTTTGAACCCAACTGGCTAGGTCCCTTTGTAATCACTACTACTTTTGGCTCTGGTGCCTATCAACTCTCAATGACTGAAGGAGAATAGCTCTAAGAACCAATCAACGTTCTCCATCTGAAGAAATTCTATGCCTAAGGCATTCATTCTATGGTAAAATGTCCTGAAAAAATCTTTTAAAAATTTGAAAAAATACCAAAAATATAAAAAAATTTGAAAAAATGAAAAATATAAAAAAATGAGAAAAAGAAAAAGTGCCTCGGTGAAAACCTAGAAACAAGCGCCTTGGTAGCAAAAATAGAATCTCTACCAAGATGGTGAAAACCCGACAAATGGGCACCACTTGTTAAAAAATGCTCCATCTATCAGCGCAATCTTGGTCTTTCCCAGCTTTCAGTCTTGCTTTAGTTTGTACATATCTCTTGGTTTGTTTCCGCGATCCTATTTTCAATAAGTCAGTCTGTACACCAATCAGCTCAAGCGTCTGTATCCTATCAATGTTTCAAACTTGGGGGCAATCAATGTCATATCCTATGGTCTCCAGTATACCTCAGATGAGTCATATCCAGTCAGAGTCCTTTGAAGCTTCATCTGAGTCAGTCAGTCAGTCTTGTTTCCAGAAAGGATTTTCCATCTACAACAACACAATCAAACATCAAACACAAATGGAAAGCAATCTATGCTTTTTACATACTTTTATCTCCTTGTATGCTTACTGATTCACATTGAGATTTTTTTTGCATATTATGTTCCCTTGAGCTCTTTGATGATGTTCTTTTCAGGATTTAGAGAGTGATGACTGGGGGCATAATCTTTTCTTTGTTTTCTTTGTGTATGTAAAAATCTAACAACTTTGGAAATTCTAGATTGAAATGGTGTCCAACTGTAAGAGCCTCTATCTTGAATTAGATGACCATGCGTACCTCGACCATTGATACCTAGAAAATTCGAGGAAGTTTGATCTAACTATTGTCTTTTTTGAGTGAGTTCTTTCTCCTATTGTGAAATGCAATCTTACCTAAGGATGTGAACGATAAAGGGTCACTACGGGTAATTCACATTAGATTTAGAATGATCTCTTGACTGTTTGATGTGTTTGTAACGCAAGGCATATTCTGGTCATCATGACGTTTATGTTGTGATGCTTATACAAATTGCTATATCAAAATAGACATGATATTCAGGTCATCCTGGCGTTTGTGCCTTGGTGCTTATATCTAATCCGACATTCCAAAAACAAAATCAATATTCATATGTCCATGGTTTTTTTGACCAGTGGATGTTGTATTGATTCTTGTGCATACAAATCGATATTCATATGTCTATGGATTCATAACTAGTGGGCATTGTATTGATTTATCCAGTTACCTAAAAATTCAATGATGAGAATGACCGACACATGATCAATGACTAGGTCCTAGGTCTTAGGTTGCATTTCATACTACATGCCTCTTTGCATTTTTGCATGTTTGCATGATCTCACAATGGCTAAACGAACTTCAATGCTTAAACAATTCTCCACTTGTCTCTTCAAATCTAACAAGAGTTGAATCTTAGACGAAGGTCCATCCAACGAAATAGCAAGTAGAATCCTTTTTCAGGATCAAAATCAAAATTTGAGATCATTCATATTATTAACTACTTGCATAATCAACCTTCAATCATCACAAGAATCTAGAATTCAACTTAACTGATTATCTTACATCAAACTATCAAAATTTCAACTTGGTTAACTATGGTCAACTCATGGTTTCACCTAGTCAAACTTGGTCTCTAGGACTTCTAAACGATGCAGAATGCATTCTCGAACGTGTATAACCACTTCTCAAATCAATTAACATGCTTCTAAACCATAACACTAACTTTTCTTGTCAAATTTCAATTTTAATCCCGAAGAGGGCATGGTATTGCATATCATTCAAAGTCTGTAATCTATTCTTTCCTCAGTAATCAAGACAACAACCACGTCTAGTTGTTGATTCATCAAAAGTCCTCATCGCTTGGAGCAAATCAATCATCTCTTAGGGCATATCAGATCCATCGAGATCCATATCAATCTGGTATTCTCTTAATCTTGTAAACTGTATCAGTTTTGTTTTTGCAACCATCGCTTCATTAGTGTTATTTTCTTGGTTCTTTGTAACTGAAGGGTTCAGATGTGATACCAATGTGATTCTTATCGACAATCGGGTCTGGAATCGGTCACTCACTTCTTCGCAATCATAAGGTTCAGAATCAGGCATTTTGACACTTTTTCGCAATCATCGGTTCATTGTTGTTATAGTTAACATTATCTTTGGTCATTCAGGACCTAACATCTTCGAATCTTTCAAATCAATGTCTATTTCATATCAATTTCAATTTCAAACATTAGTTTCAACATCATACACAGACTGTCTTTGAACCACTGCGCTTTGCATAGTAATTCAAAGAGGGGCAAAATGTAATACCCCAAAAATGGGCTATAGGTTCATTAACCTCCTATATCGACACATCAAATGAAATTGACATCAAAGTCCTAACCTAAGGCACATCAGCACATTATCGAATCTTAATTGATAATCCTAAATTCTGCATCGGGGAATATTCCTAGTAATATTCCTATTTTATCATAATTATCTTTAATTTAATGATTATTTGGTGAGAAATCATATTTATCCTAAAGTTGATTAATTGAATATGATGAATATTTAATTAATTAATTTAATTCTGTCACTTAATTATTTAATTAAATTTAATTATATTTATTCCTAATTATTATTATTTAAATTTGACAATAAATCAAAATTCCTATCATTAATTGATTAAATTCTTACTTAATTAATTAAAGCAAGTTGTCGTATTTAATGATATTATTTTTGAATAAAAATTTGATTTTAATAATTGATTAACCAATAAATCAATTGTTATTTTTAATTCTAAAAATTAGTTAAGTGTAAAATAAATCACTTTATTTATTAAATTAATTCATATTAAATCATGCACAATCACAAAAGCATTCAACTTTAAAACAATTGCTAATTTCAATTTGTAAACTTTCTAAAACTCAACATCTGATGATGAGTTGAAAAAAAAAACTAAAGCTCTATTTTGAGATAAAAACTGCTTTTGCATGATTTTATGAATTATTTATCTTTAATTCCTTGTTGACTCAAAAATCAACCTGAGTTCATCAAGAGTGATTTATGACATTTTCCATGCACCTCCAAAGCCCTGGATTTCTATAAATTAAGGCCTCAACTCTTCATTATCGATCTGATCCATGAATTGCATCCTCACGCTGGTGAATGGGTGATCGAAGAATCCATCTTTGTGAATCCAAGCTGTTGTGAGATTTTCATTGTTTTGAGCATTCATATCATTGTTAGCTTGCATGTCATATCCATTTGTCATATAAAATAGATTCATATCAATTTGTTTCATCATAATTGCATAGAAAAACCAAAAATATAGATTAATTTGCATCCAATTCATATCTAGATTTTGCATTCAAATCCTTCGTTTAGGTGTTGTCAAGGTCACTGATCTCGGTCCAATCTGAGAATACATACTCGCACCTACTAGAAGGCAGTAAATCACCTGGTTAGTTTAGTTTCAATTACTTGCACGATTTCAATTTTTGCTAACCTCTAATGTTTTACTGAAGTGTTGTGTCTACAGCTAGGTACAAAATTCACACACACAGCCATAAGGATGTGAATAGGTTATGATGGTTGGTGGCCAAAGGGGAAGCAATGATATGGAAAAATAAGGAAATGAAGAAGAGGACCCTAGATGAAACCTTGAAATTTTATATGGTTTGATTAAAAGGTCATCATGTAGTTGTAAGGGTCCTAAAGGTGAAGGTAAAACACAATTTAAAGAAAAGGCTCCATAAAATATTATTAGTTTGTATCTATTATATTGGATGAAATCCATCACATTGTTATGTGGAAAGTTAAGGAATTTATGAACAAAAATTATGTGAGTAATATTTAGGAATTGGAGGTTGACCCAAATATGAGTGCTTTTCCTTATCTATCATCGGGGTAGCCATAGGGATGGGAATAGGTTATGATGGTTGGTGGCCAAAGGGGAAGCAATGATATGGAAAAATAAGGAAATCAAGAAGAGGACCCTGGATGAAAGCTTGAAGTTTTATATGGTTTGATTAAAAGGTCATCATGTAGCTGTAAGGGTCCTAAAGGTGAAGGTAAAACACAATTTAAATAAAAGCCTCCACAAAATATTATTAGTTTGTATCTATTATATTGGATGATATACATCACATTGTTATGTGGAAAATTAAGGAATTTATCAACAAAAAATGAATAAAGGTTGGGTAAAAAGATCAAAACCATTATCACATTATAAACACTATATATAAAAAGGTAAAACCCCAAGCCTCTGATAACAATTTGTAAAAGCTAACTTAATGCTACTTGTCCCGACAATCAAACACAACAACCAAAAACTCTACTAATAAACACATCAACATTAAATCATATCTTGATCGCTCTTTGGCTGGATCTAATGGCGGCCCTGCGCTGGCTATTTCTCTAGGTGACTCAACCCCACTTTTGGGGGTTAGTTCTCCATCTCTGGATTCGTTGTGCTGGCAGAATAAGGCTGCAAGTGTTGAAGAAGGCTGGATTACAATTAAAGGCAAAAATTCTAAGAAATCCTCCCCGACTTTTGACATGACCCTTCGATCTCATTTGAAGGGGACAAAAAGATAGTGTATCTTTGGTTGTGGATCTCCAATGTTTTATCTTTGCAGCGGTGTGGGTGTTTCTTTGGCTGAGTTCTTTTGGGTGGTTTCATGGGGATGGTGGCCTTTTGTTTTGGCTGATCTATTGTGTTTGGTGTACTTCTAATGCTTTATCTTAAGCTTTTTCTTTGTAAAGGGTTTCAAGTCCCTTCAAAACCTATTTTTTCCATTAATCAGAACATTAAATCATCATCAAATAATATTTAATTATATATCATTATTATTCATATTTTTGTTTTTCTAAAAGAATTTTTGTGTATGAAATTTTTTTAATTAATTTTAATTTATTTTTTCTAAAAATAAAATTTCTAAATATAGGATACCACTGCATGTAAATTCTAAAAATATTTTTTTTAATTTTAATTATTATTATTATTATTATTATTATTATTTTAAATAGAATTTTTAAAATAGAATACTACTACATGCAAATAAATATATATATTTCTTAAATAATTTATGCAAGTGAATGTATCTTTCTAAATAACATGCAAGTGAACATACCTTCCTTAAATAACATGCAATTGAATATGCCTTCCTTAAATAACATGCAACTGAATATATCTTTCCTAAGTAACATGTAATTGAATATATCTTCCTTAAATGACATGCAACTAAATATATCTTTCCTAAATAACATCCAACTAAATATATCTTCTTTAAATAACATGCAACTGAATATATATATCTTCCTTAAATAACATGCAACTGAATATATCTTCCTTTAATAACATGCAAGTGAATATATTTTTTCCTAAATAACATGCAAGTGAATATATCTTCCATAAATAACATGCAAGTGAATATATCTTCCTTAAATAACATGCAAATTAATATATCTTCCATAAATAACATGCAAGTGAATATATCTTTCCTAAATAACATGTACGTAAATATATCTTCCCTAAATAATATGCAAATGAATATATATTCCTTAAATTACATGCAAGTGAATATATCTTTCCTAAATATCATGCAAGTGAATATATCTTTTCTAAATAACATACAAGTGAATATATCTTCCTTAAATAACATGCAAGTGAATATTTTTTTTAAATAACATGCAAATAAATATATCTTCTTTAAATAACATGCAAGTGAATATTTTTTTTAAATAACATGCAAGTAAATATATCATCTTTAAATAACACACAATTGAATATATCTTCCTTAAATAACATGCAAGTAAATATATCTTTCATATTTTCTTTTAATTATAGAAACTATGAAACAATCAATTCAAAAATATTTTAACAATATGGAAAACATGATGTAAAAAAAAATTTGAAAGAAAATTGAAAATGGATTTCAAAACCCTACCTTAATCCACTAATCATATGAAACTACAAAGACCAATCTCAACCCAAAAATCCAAGCTTTCAAAAATTCTTTCAATTCTTAGACTTGTAATTCCTAAAACCTGTGTGTGGAATAACAACCAAAAGAATTCTAATATAGAAAACCCAACAATTAGAACTGAAACATGCAACTCCTAATCAGAATAGAACTTAACTAGCAAAAATAATAAAAATAGTTAACTCTAAATCCCATAAATAAGAACTCAACTCTAACCTCATTTTTATCAACTTTAATTTATCAAAAAATTATTTATTTAATTTTCCTCAACTTAAGTCACTTTAACTCAACTTTGATTTTAAAATGTAAAGTTCTAATTTTATAAAAAAGTGCTTTTTAAGTTCTATGATTTATTATTATTATAATTAATAAAATATGCAACTCAAACTAAATATCACTTAACTCAAATATAGAAAAGTTGCAAAAGTGAACTTCTAATCTAAGTTCAACAATGTTTTCATTGAACTTTGTGAATTCAAAAGTGCATAATTAATTTTAATTAATAATGATATGTAACTCCAATTAAATATCACTAAATTTCCTTTGTGCATTCAAATATCCATTTTTATTTAATAATAATAATTAAATTTCTTAATTATTATTTTAACTTTATAATTAAATTATTTGTTAAACATAGGTAATTAATTGATTCTCATTAATTAATCACTATATTTAATATTTAATGTATCATAAGGTATAATTATTTAATTTCATTTAATTAATCTTAATTAATTCCTTAATCTATTTTAACACCAAAACCACATCAAACCACACAACATACAACCATGAAGTAAAATCGACTAAACTAAAATGTAACAATCAAGCCTAAAGGAAGGGCACACAAATTTATGTCACTTTGATGACTCTAGATAGGTAGAAAATCATATAATTGTCCACTATTTCAGGATAATTAATGGCTTAGGTTGGGATTGGACTTGTATGTTATCTCCCCTCTCTAACCATTGAGATATTGTGATAGGGCACACTCATCCTGGCAATTTAGGGAAGTCGATGATCAGTACCTAAAATTTTGCATAAAAAATGAGCATTTACGTACATATATAAATATATAACAAACAATGACAGGGATCAACTGATCGTATGGATCTCGTAAGTAAGTAACTATGATTGTGTCCCTCAACCATATTAGGCACATCAAACAAAAATATAAAACATACACACCAACCATACACATGCAAGTATGGGGTCAATAAAACTATAAACATAAATATAGACAACATCAAATCTATCTAAGGATTTAATACATACATGAAAAGTGGCCTAAAATAATTTGGTCAATGAAATTGAAAATCAAACTATGGGAGGGGTATTTGGGAGGGGTATTACACCTCATTTCTTCTATTCTTATGGGATCTTATTTGCTTCCTCTATGGTTGGGATTCATAGATGCTTATTTATTGTCGCCCTTCATTTTGTGGGTGAATTATATTCATGTACCTTTCATTTTGTGGGTGAATTATATCCATGTACCTTTCATTTTAATTTAATAATATCTATTTTAGTGACTAAAGTCACTTTGATTGAAACAAAATATTTAGAAATAAAAAAATGATACATGCCCCATTAACTAAAATGAAATAATATTTGAGTACACAATGTGAATATTAAATTATTTTAAATACAACAAAGAGTACACAAATTGAACATTAAATTATTTTAAAACAAAAAAGACACACAACACACCATAAATTGAAATAAAAATTTATTTGAAAACAAAATGTGAATACTAAATTATTTAAAAAATAAAAAAGTGTATACACACTCTGGATATTAAATTATTAAAAAAATGTTTGAACACACAATATGAATACTAAATTATTTTGAAAATAAAAAAATATGCATAGAAAAACAACCACACACATTGAACAAAAATGTGTACGCATGAACACACACATACACCAAACATAAGCTAAAATTTTAAAAAATAAATTGTTTGAAAACATAATGTGAAAACTAAATTATTTTTAAAATAAAAAGTATGCGTATGAACACATGTACCTATGTACACATCATAAACTAAAATGAAAAAAAAAATGTTTGAACATTACAATGTGAATACTAAATTATTTTAAAAGAAAAAAAGTGTGCACATGAACACCCCCACAAACATTAAATATAAAATGATTTCAAATTTAAAAAAACACATACACTCCACATAAATCTAAACACACACCCACACACATGTGCACTCATACACACACACACACACACACACACACACACATTACATAAATTGAATGTCAAGCAAATTTCTCACACACAATTTCAAACATATTCCACACTAAGCACAACAACAAAAAATAAACACTAGTTCAAATATTGCCAAAATATATGTACAACCATATATGATAAATGTAAAAGTTATTAAATGTGCTAAATTACAAACACCACTCATCTATCCATTCAAATATGAAAAAATTAAAGCACATATACAACCCAAATTTAATGTCAAGTTCATTTCAAATACACATAATACAAAGTGAATGCAAAAGCTAGTTAAAAAATACTAATCATTCAAAGTTAAATTTCAAACATACACACAATGAATGTTATATGCATTCATCCACACAAAATGAACATAGTTAAAAAAAATGTACGCACATGACACAACATGATATTAAAAAAATGTCAATGTTAGATGTTAATTCAAATACATATCACACAAAGTGCAAATACTAACACCGCACAAAGGTAATGACAAAATTGCCTTTCAAACACACACATAGACTTTGTTAACTTGACAAAGTTAAAATATACACCATACAAAGTGAGAATCGGTGATGGTTCAAAAATACGCAAAGTATTAAATACAAAATTAACTTTCAAACATAAAATCAAAATTCATATAAAATTAATTTCAAAGTTACAACATATTTCACACAAATAAAAAATGAATGCATCTCATAGTTCAACCACACACTAAATAAACATCTAAACTTATTGTAGCATAAGTGGATTTTATCCAAACATACCAAATATAAACATGTTTCACAAAAAATACTTCAAACACACACACACACAAATTAAACACTAAGTTCAATAATGTCAAACTACAAACACATGAAAAGTGAATCCTAAAGTTCAAACATACAACATAAATTATCGTCAAAGTTATTACACTCTTCACATAAAGTGAATGTGAAGGTTCAAATATAAACACACATGTTAAAGTACAAATACACTAAAATGGTTGTCAAAGCTAAAATAGATTTCATGTGATGTTTGTTCATTTCATACATATACAAAGTAACTGCTAAAGTTTAAATATAGCAAAATGTTAGTTCAAACATACCAAAATAAGTCTAATTTGAAATGGTTTCATAAAAAGTTACTTCAACTAGTACAAAAAAGTAAATACTTAAAACATGTCAAAGTGCATACAAAAAGTGTGAATGCCAAAGTTCAATCATACAAGGTAGGTGAATTTAAAAGCTAATGCATTCTTAATATGGGTCAACATAAAAAATCAAACTTGCACACACATGTTATTAAAGTAAAAATACAATAAAGTGGTTGTCAAAGTTAAAACACATTTCACATATGGTTTGTTTATTTCGTGCACTTAATTTCTTCAAATAGATAAAATAACTGCTAAATTTTAATATTAACATATAAGTGAATGTGAAAGTAATGCCAATTGCCTCTAGCACATAGAATTGGTTCCAAAATTATTCAATGTTGCACACTTGATAAATAACTTAAAGATATTAAAAACTAGTTTTACTAAAACTACAAATGGGCAATAACTTTGCAAGCACTAAGGAACATAAAATCTCATGTTTGACTAATGAAAAAGCTAAGGAACTTGTAAGTGTTCAACACCCGCACAAACACACTATGTTGTGTAGGAATTGCAACTAGGTATATTTAAAATTCAAGACATGTTGTTCTTCTGGCACCACAATGAAAAGTTGGCAATTGTATTTGGATTTTTAATTTCTCACCTAAAATAATTGTTTGGGTTTTTTTTGGTGCTAGGCAAATCTTACCCCTCTAGGTCTAAGCCTTTGCTGTTTTAAATTTAAGTTTTGATTTCTCCAATCACCTATTCTTTTCTTGCCTTGATCTAATCAATGCATGCTTGAACAATTATTATAGCAACATCTTAGTATTTAAAGACATTCAATTTCATTAATACATCATTATCAAACATCAAGGAAATTTCATCCATGTTTAAAAAGAAGCATGTTAGAAACATCCTAGGAGTATTTGCATTGTATTAATGCTTGTTTTTCAATCACTGACATGGTAATAAAGTCAATTTTTTTTATGGTGGTTGACCTAGGAGAATATATTTCCAAGCATTCTTGCAACCCTTCAAAGGTATTTCTAAATACCACTAACATAGATAGCAAAACAAATATAAGGAACTCAATGAATTAGGAAGTAATATTACACATAGTTGGAGATCAAATCTACAAGAAACAAAGAGAGATCTAAATTGGACATGGGAATCAATTGAGTCATGAATTCAACATAGATAGAAATAACATCCACAATATTAGTAGTAATTTACCATTCACAACCTCAAAGTCTTCTAATTTAATTCCTATGCTAGATTTTAAATATCATCTTCATACCTCTAACCTAATATATTATCTAGATCATTTGTATTAATAACTCTTTTCATGAAATATTATTTTTATTTATGAGGGCTAAATAAATTTGACACTTTCTATACATAAATTGACTAGATGTCAAGATAAACTAATATATATATTACTATCCACTTAATTTTACAAAATTTCAAATCATAAGAAAAAAATCATTATAAATTATAAATTCTATACAATAAAAATAAGCATTGAAATCAACAAAATACATTAATCAATATTTCCACAATAAGTTGTGAAATCAATAGTGTTTATCATTTTAGATATTATTGTTATCGCTAACGATTCTATGCATGACATGACAACAAATTGGTTCTATTATGAGTGAATGTGTAAGAGAATTGATCTCTTTCTTCCTTTAGTTGAATAGAAGGTTGCTTCCTTAATTTGTAGCTGAAATCATATATTTTAGAGGCACATGTCTCATCGTTGGATAGGATCACTCAAATGTGACCACTGGAGAATAATTGAATAAAAATAAAATAATAGTGTTCAAACATCAATTTGGCTACTGAGATTCAAGGTCAGACAGATGAGATGAAGCAATTTATAAAATAATTCGAAGCGTGATGTTATCAAAGAAATTTAATTTGATTAAAGATCTAACAAATTCAATTCTACAATTTCCCTTAACTATGAATCTTTAAAGTGAATTTCAAAAATGATGGTACTATGCATTATGAATATCTACATCATGTTGTTTATTCCATACAATCAAACATAGGGGAATTTTGTAAGAGTCCTATTTTATGATACCATGGAGGTGTCATATCATTGAACTTTATTTCCAATAAACAAGTTAATGTCAAATGGAAAAAAACAAAAGGAACACATAATATTCCCTACTGAAAGGCTTATTTGTTTCTGTATGCCATTAAATATTATTATGTCTTAAATTAAGTTATTGATATTAGAAAACATCTAATTCTTCCTTCATATAATAAGTAAATATTATATTTAGGGTTTGTCTTCTTTACTTTCATAATCCTAATAAAAGACAATGGAATTATTTTGTGAGGGCACTTGGAAACCATCTATAAGCAAGTTCCATCAAGGTTTTAGGAACACGTGTTCATATCCATCTTGGGACTTCTCCCTCAAGGCTTTTAGAAATACATGCCCTTACTCCATCTTGGGACTTACCCATCTTGTGAGTAATTACTCTGCCTCTCCCTGCGTGAAATATCTCATCTTTACAAAGGCATTAGTTGAAGAACAAAGACTAGACCATTAATTATATTAGTATTTTCCCGTATTGCGAATGCACATGCATCTAAGTGAAATTAAGCATGATTGTCATAAATCTGAGTTCCAGTATTATGCATATATTCCAAGACGACTATATATGTATTTGAATATGTTGTGTATTCCATTTCTTATTTACTCCAATAGATACTCTTTTTTTTTTTTTTTCAAAATAAACATTCTTCCCTTTATATCTCTCAATGTGAGGAAGACCCCACACATTTTATCATTACAAAAATAATTTGAATATCAGAATTTGATACATACGTGATAATGTTACTAAACCAAACTTGAAGCTCCCAATCAAGAATAATTTTTCTAAAGAAGAAGAGCTTGGGTTTGGAAAAGAGAATGACAATACTGACACAATGGGTCAAGAATAGTAGGCATGAGAAGCAAGAGTAATTCAGAGGGAATGGATTTTGACAATCAAATATTACATATTACAGATGCCTTTGTAGTTGTTGGGTTGATAACTTCGAATGTGCTACCAGAGGAAATGATATTTGAGGTAGAACAAATTAGTTTTGCATAAGATTGAAAGAATGTGCTACAGTATCTTTTCTTTTAACGACTTAGATATTCAGCATACGCCAGCTACAACCCTCCAGATGAAAGAATGCTCAACAATTTCGTTTGCAAGGTGACAAAACTCGTGTTAATTATGTTGAAAATACTGACATTGTTTGTTCATCCTCCACAGGCAGATAGCTATGAATTTTCTCATTTTTCAAACTCTATCATTGCCATACTGAGCAGTTTGATGGCTCCAATTTGTGAAAATATCTACGACTTTTCTGTATAAATATACTGTATTGTAAGAGCAGATAGGAGGATATTTTGTAAGAGCAGCAGCTGTGTTTTCTTTGTAAAAACAAATTCAGCAGCAGCTCTGTTTTGCTTTGTTTTTTCTGTTAAAACAGCTCTGTCTTTTCTGTGTAAAGAGAAGTAGCTCTGTTCTAAAGACAAATATATGTTATTTGTTTAGTTTTTCTATTAAACTTTATTAGTAACCATTTTTCATTGTTCTGTGTCTTTTTTTGTGCTATGGAAAGAGCTGAGATGTTGATCATCTGGATCTATTTCTAAGTTGTCTTTTGTATTTTTTGTCCCCTGTTTTTTTCTTCAAAATATTGTTGTAAGCTCTAAAATTTGTCCCAAAATTGAACAAATTTCAAGAGGCCTACTTCCAATGTTTGTCCTTCTCCTTCCATAGAATATAAATTGTTCATACTTTGTTTCTAGCTGTGGCCGGAATGAATAATGTTGCTGCCCTGTGTCAGCAATATGTTTTAAATTTGTTGCAAACACACAAGAAATAAATAATTCATGTATGAGTCATTAACAGGGCACAAGATGAAATAAATAAGCATACCTCATTTGCATGAGTCAGGTTAGCATGCTCAACAATGAACTTCAATGCTGCGTGGGGCAGAATGAAACTGGCATCCCAGGTTTTGCAACAGCTGTATTTTGTGTACAAGCTGTTGTGCATCAAACTGCTCAAGGCTTCTGTCAAGCCCTGTCTGCCCAACTTTAGGTAGGTGTTTCTATTAATCTTAATGGATGCCAAATATACGTGCATTAAGTATCCTCAAAGTATGATGATTAATTCCTCTACATTGTGCGCTCCTAGCACATACACCTCTACATTGTGTGCTACAATCACATGCTTTGACTTTGCAACTTAGCATTGGACACATGGCAAAAAAATCCATAAGTTATTCTTCCATATGCTTGTAACACTTGGCAGGCCTTGTGGCACAGGATTTGGCTCCGCATAAGTCTGACATTTAACACCATACACATCAAAGATGTTGTGGTT
The DNA here is from genome assembly GCA_027943335.1 of Chamaecyparis obtusa. Taxonomy (NCBI): domain Eukaryota; kingdom Viridiplantae; phylum Streptophyta; class Pinopsida; order Cupressales; family Cupressaceae; genus Chamaecyparis; species Chamaecyparis obtusa. The sequence continues at coordinate 551,922 of BSBK01003237.1, read as the reverse complement.
CCCTACCTCGCACGTTTTATACACTATATATGTTCTAAACTTTTTGTAACATTTGTGTCCACAAAGACCTCGCAAACAATAGTCATTCTGAACTATATAAATTGTCTCTATACACTTTAGTATACAGTATGCCAAAAGGATAGAAGAAGCCTTTGGTGCATCCGACTTGGCACTCCTTCTATCCAGGCCACTGTGTACAATAAATTAGCTTTGTTGTGTCAGCATGCTCTGCACATCTTATGTTCTACTTTATGCAGCTTAACAACTTAGAAGGAAAGCATAATTCTTCTCTCGGCCCTGAGAATTCTCATTCTCAATCATTTTTTGTAAGACCATATCTTTTCTTATATGAATGGAAGTAGCAATTTTGCCAATATCTCTGTTTTAATGTGTTATGGTTTTCCATATCTTGTCTAACATCTTTCATTAATGCATTCTATAATTCACAGTTGTGTAGAATTGTGATATACCTTTATAGAATTTGGTCATTTGTAAGCATTTAGCAATTAACACTTCACTTATACTGGATTAACTGGAATTTCTCATTGGGTCGAGTATAGCAGCAACGAGTAAGGAGTATTGAACATTACATAAATTAGGGGATCCCACCCAATGGATCTGCCTTGAGATAGTTGCATAACTCAACAATTAGCTACTAACTAAAGGTGACATGTAATGGTTTTGAAGTTAAGACATAAAGGATCAATTTATTAACCATGCACTCCCCCAACTTCATTCCACTTGTATGATTGAAAGTCATCAAAGATTTTAAACTATATATAATTTCAATCATACAACCAACATCATATCATATCGAAATCATACAACCAACATCATGTCATAACGGCACTTCTAACATTTGACAGAAACTATGCTGCAGTGCAACTCTTGCTCATAAGCTATCAGATGTGGGTTATTATGAACAGAGTAGAAAAATAAACTAAAAGACGTGGACTACAAGCAAATGCAGGGGCATATTCAAGTGCTATTCGACATACTATGCATGATCTGGCTGCTGCACAACCTTACTCTATGGAGGGAAAGGGTTTATAATATATTCGAATAATGATATTGATAAGTCTTATCAAGAATCTTAAGAGAAATTCAACAGGCAAACAGGGTACTGATTTCGAGAATAATAGTAAACTAATCATGATATTGCTATCAGGATTCAACTGTGTAGTTTTTTGAGTCAAACTCATTGACCCATGATTCATGAGTAGTGGTTCAACACGAACCCATCTCTCAGTAAACTAATCTTTAATATAGTGAAACCTAATCTTATAAATTTAAATTTAGCACTAAATCATTATGAAAACAACTGGACGTGAGTATTTGTTACATACCTGACAATACGACTTGAAGCTCCCAGTCGTTGTCTTTTTCCTATTGATCTCATGAAATACTCATCCAATCTTCCTGCAATATCCATGCCTCTAGAAGAAAAGTTAACATCCTCCTTTTCTCTGCCCTGCTCCAGCTGGACATCAATGGCTGAAAATCACACCATTCACTGAATAGCATTTTAACAATCTTCTACGAGTCGCCGAAAAGGAGATGCAGATAGATTTTCCATTTTTCAATCTCAAAAAAGAAACACAGATGGTGACCAATCACAAATGTCATGTTTTCAATTGCCGATATGAATTAGGTGGTGTGTTGAAGTTTAAACTTTAAACTTTATTTTATAGTCTACGACACCAGCCATATGTTTTTTGGTCTACATATGGTGACAGTGATATGGGACTACCTCGTACTCCTTGTAGGAAGGACCTAACTGCACTACAAACAAGACGTACATACCCTACCCTACCCTGAACAAAGATGCTGCTTTAAAATCAAAAATATTTATATATCCAAAGATTTTTATCTCCACTGCTACAAATAGAATTGAATTCTGCTATTCAAGGCCGATTTGAATGGCATTCAATCTCATCAATCGTCATTCAATCTGTTGCCTGCAATATCCTTTGAGAATCGAGCTTGACCAAATTTATCACTCGCCATCGACAGTTAACATTAGACTTGCAGCAAATTAAACAGTCTGCAACGGTATAATAGAATGAAAAATGGAGCGTGTTTTGTCTCCAATGGTATAATGCGTTTTTTTTTCCTCCAACGATACATTGTTTTTTCTTCCTTCAACGGTAACATGCTTTTTTTAAAATTGTTGAAGTAGGTTTTTTTTTTTAAATTATTGATTCAAGTCAATTGTAGGTATCGGCAACTAAAATTTTGTATATTCCCACAATTCCTATATTTGTGAAGTAGACGTCCCCAATTAATATTATAGATATAATTTAAAATATATACATATTAATTTTATTCATATTTTTATTAATATAATTTTGAGAAGGATTCTAGATAATAAATGATGGTTTTGTATTCTAAATCATAAAAAATTCATGTAAAGTTCTAATTTTTGTAAACTTTTAAAAAGGATGAAAAAATTCAAGTAGCATGGTAATGTAGATTGAACTATACACTCACAGATATTGAAATAACTGTGTGTGTGTGTGTGTGTGAGAGAGAGAGAGAGAGAGAGAGAGAGAGAGAGAGAGAGAACACTAATTGATCAAATTTGTGTGTGTGTGTGTGAGAGAGAGAGAGAGAGAGAATAAAACACTAATTGATCAAATTTGTTGATAAGTGTGCATGGCTAGGGAGTTGATAACATTTGATATTAGTTATTTGTTATAATAAAGAAGCAAGCTTATCATGTATTTCATAGATAAGATATAAATTCATTAAGCGCTAAAGTTAAAAAGATATGTTGATAGTATTAATACATCCAAGAATAATACATTTTTAATATTGTACATAAGCAATTTTAACAACTATATAAGGAGGTTTGTATGTTATCTTTAAAAGAACTCTAAATCTATTAGGCATATAAGAACTTGATTATAAAGAGTAAAAAAACTGTAAGGAATCTAGATGAGAAATGATTGTTTTAGCTTTCAAGTCATATTAAATCATTCATGTGAGGTCCTGATTCTTGCAAACTTCTAGAAGGGATTAAAACTTTCAAGTAGTGATTAAGGTAATCCAGATTGAACATATACACACTCACATATATTTTGTATTAAATATCAAATAAGCTCAATACAAAATATAACAAAAATAAGTTTACCTATAAACTATAAGTGACTTACTACCTACTCTACCAAGTAACAGACCCCATAATCAAAGACTGTATCTAGATTTACTTCCCATATAGTGTCTCTATAATTGCCCCTATACAAATTACAAGAACTTCTACCCTACTAGTAATATCTACAATATTAACTAAGTACAAAAGGTTGATGGCATATACATAAGTCATATTTAATGATATCATTTGGCAAACTATTATCTCCAACTTTCTTGGACCAAGCTATCCATCCACACAAGCTCTTTTCCTGCATATGTGCTAGATATGGGTGAAAAAACACCTAAGCTACTGGGAGAGCTACTTGTTTTGTTGTTTTTCCCTTTTGTTATTCATGTTGAGTTCCATCCTGAAGTTGTGGAGTGCATTTTCAAAGAGGGATATGTTAGCTGCCTATTTTGTCCAAGTAAAACCATGTGAAACCTCCCATTTAAATATTCTAGTAGTGTCACCCTATATTAGGTATTCAAACTTCATTTTGAATAGTCTCATAGCCACAATAACTTGCATATGTAAACATCATACATGATTAGTCTCCTCGGAGACTCAGTAAGCATCCTACTCTTAACATTAAACACACTATCATTCCTAAGTTTCCATATAATCCAAAGAATCTCTATTGAAATAATAGACCAAAAGAAGTTGAAATATTTCTTGATGTTAACAACAAAACCAAAAGGATATTAGAAATATAAATATTGTTGCCACTATAAAAACCAAATAGACCCTAGACCTCTTTAGCAAATAAAAACTCAAATAATAGATGATTAACAATTTTAGGCAACCTACAATAGGAAAACATATTAAAATCACCACCAAACTTTTTAACGAGAAATCTATGCAACAACAAATTCCATAAAAAGAATCTCTTTTTTGGTTCAATAGGCTTGTGCCACAAAAGTTCACAAATCTTATGTCATTCTTCAAGGTTGTGGTTCAATCTCTAGAAGTGTTATTCAAGTGGCTAAAGATGTCATCATTATTAGATAGGGAGGAGTAAATATCTTTTCCTTTAACAACATGAAGGATAGATCTATCAATCCAAGCAAAGGATGGGAGGCTACTACAGTTGTCAACCCAAATAAGGGGGGAGGGGAGGGAAGATAGTGCATTTTTAAGGACAAAGTAAGTTCTCATTTGAGACAATGGAAAATTATATCTTCAACTGAGTTCCTACCTTGACAACAATTGTCCATCTTTGATTATGTTATCAAATACTTGAACACTTTTCACTGCCTAAGATTTATCTGAACAACCACCCAATAATACCAATGATTTTTCCTTATGCATAAGATTCCACCACATGGATCTATGTCCACATACTTCTATATCATTAGTAGTGAATTCTTTTTTTTATTGGACATCCTTACACTATCCCAAGACTTCCAAATTGATTTAAATACAAGTAATCCTACTAGGGAAATTGGGAATTTCCCATAAATCAAGTCACTAAAGGGTAAACTTTTCCAAGAGGGCCCTATTTTAGGCACTAAGTTAGAAATATTGTGCCTTACTAGAAAATTTCAAATTTTCCTCTCCTTGAAGAGATTTGAAGATCCATTTAGATATGAGCGCAATGCCTTGCATTCTCAAATCTTTGAATCCTACTTCTCCCTTTGATTTTCTCACATGAGACAATGTTAGAATGTGAAGTTGATGTTATCCATGGTGTTGTCATTAATGGTTGTCATTGATGTCAACATATCATATGCATTTCCATGTTTTGGTTATATCGATTAATGTGTATTAGTAATCTTGCCAGTATTGGTAATTGTATCGATAGGTTGTGTGTCTTGATATAAGTTTTCACCAAAAGATGAGCCTCAAATGTTTTTGATTAAGGTAACAACAGGTTTTGAAGGGACCCCAAAATTCTTTAACAAATAACAACTTAAGATAGAACATTAAAAGCTCCCAAAATGAAATAGACCAACCAAAATAAAAGGCAAGAAGCCCTTACAACAAACCAAGAACACTACAAAAATAAAACTATGACAAACGATAGTCCAAATAAGATAGCGACAAACACTATCCATTAGTCCCCTTTTTATGGGATCGAACAGTCATGTCAAAAGAAGAGGAGGATTTGTTAGATTGTTTACCTTTAACAGTCATCCAACCATCTTCAACTCTTGCAACCTCATCCTACCATCACAACAAATTCAAGACAAAAGAACTAGCACCAAGAAAAGGTGTTGAACTTACCAGCATGACTTCCAATTCAGGGCCAGAATTAATCCCAGCAAGTGGGAAAGGAGCTCTGGAACCCTCAATAGCCAACACACTAGCAGAGCTAGTAGAAAAAGAAACCACAGAACTGCTAGCAGAGAGCCTGGCATCAGCCAGTAGATGAAGAGAAGGTCCATGATCAACAAGATGATCAGAAACAACATCATTGGCAATCCCAATATGATCACCAAGAGGCAAAATAGGGTTTAATCCATCTACCTCAACAATAGGCTCCTAAGAGTCCAAAATAGGAGGAGATTCCTTCAAAGCTTGAGAGGAACTTTTCAAAACTGTATAATGTTGGGTGGAAGCACCCTTCCACCAAGTATGAGAGAATTTATTCTTTTTAAAATCAGTGTTGCAATGAGTAGCAGTATGACCTATCTTAAAACATTTTCTGCACCTAAAAAGGATACCCTCATAGTCTAGTTGTTGCATCCAAGATTTTTTAGAAGAATTGATTTTAATTTGAGCTAGAATACCCAGTGTAGTATCAATGTCTACAAGAATATGGGCAAGGGTAGAATGGAATATATTAGAAGAGTCATGATCCACTATCAAAAACTCCCCCAAATCCCCCCCCACTTCTTCCAGGAAAGAATCATGCCAAAGATGAAGAGGGATATTGGGGAGCCTAGCCCAAATAGGTATCTTGTTGAAGACTTTAGATGAAGGATTGAAATTTGGGTGTTGGGTTTTAACCATAAGCAAAAATTTCTCCTCCTCCCACCTGAAGAAATTTTCACATAAAATCTTAGATCTATCCTTAGCTCTATCAAATTCGGCTACAAAGAATCCTTTAGTTAAAGGAAAAATGTGAACATTATCTGTTATTACTGGTTCCCATCTTCGGGACACCCAATCATGCAGTTGGGGGAGACTGGGCCAAAATCTCTAAAAGTGACATATCAAAGCTTATTCCTTAAAGACATCAGATCTACTTTCCAACTCCCCTTTAGTAAAAGCAGAGAGCTTGATAGAAAGAGAACCACTTACAGTAATCGAAACAATGGAAGGCACCCTGCGAGAAGAACCTTCAGGCCCATTCAGAGCTTTGGAAGCAGCCTTAGCACAAGAGCCCTCCACTATATGGTCTCTAGCAGAGGCAGACAAACCAGAGGCAACAGCAATGAAAGGGATTTTAGGACCACTAGCAAGAAAGGCCAAATGAGCCCGCAAGCTAGAGGGGACCAGAATAGTACCCACTGGTGGACCATCACCCACTAATGGACCACACACATACATAGCATTTGGGAAGGCCACTGAGGTTGTACAACCCTATGTGAGCACCTTGGCATTTGAAATACCTGGGTGAGAAACATCATTCTTTCCCTTCGTGTCCGCTGCCCTTTTTCTGTTCACGTCCGTAGCCATATTATTATATCAAAAATGAAAATGCAAGATGAGCTTCAAATATTTATCCTTATTCTTTTTAGTGTTTATTATACGTTGTGTGCAATATGTGGTGGATCAATTTTTTGGGGTTGATCCTTTCTAGAGCATGTTCATTTGCATTTTGGTCCTAGTTGTTATTATGTAGCGTGTTCTTCATATCCATTGGAACTAATGGCTTTGGACATGTAGTGTTGTGTGTTTCCATGTGCAAGGCAAATTTTATTAGTTGGGGTGGTCCACATTTCATTCCTTACCACTGCAGGAATGTCTTAGTGTGACCTATTTCAAAATATTCTTGTCCAACATGGTTGATGGCTTCAAGATGTATAAGAAGAGCAATGATTTATGTTATTTGAGTGACTTATGCATTTCTTCTTGGCAAAGTGATTGTGAATCTATTTCAAGATATATATGTGTTATTGATCATGTGTGTGGCTGAGTATTGGTGACAATGATCTTAGTAGTGTATTCAATCTCTTTTCATATATTTTGGAAGTCAACATATTTGTATTGAAAGTGATCCTTTTTGTATTGGCAGTGAGCCTATTCATATTTAAGGGCAGTTAGCCCAAATGATAGTGAGCACAACTGGTAATTAGCCTTTGTATAAATCACCTTAATAGGTGTTTTTATTTCATGAGAATTATCTTCTCCATAGTTTTTCCCAATTTTGGATTTTCCACGTAAATCTTGGTATTTTGCGTGTTGGTGTTCCTATGCTTACATGTTTACATTTTCTATGGATGTCTTATGTGCTTAATCAATAGATTAGAAGTTTTTATTTTTATTTCAAGTAATAGTTTACTAATACAAAAAAAAAAGTGTGTGGTAATAATTGCCTCACCCTCCCCCAGTTATTTGGCCTATTCAACAATTGGTATTAGAGCTTGGTTCCTCAGTAAAGAGCTTTACTGATTGAGGCGGATCTGATGCAACATAAATAGAATATTACTATGTTTGATGGATTAGACTATAGTTCATAGAAAGATCAGATGAAAGTGTACATGTAGTAAAAATATGGACCTATTTTCTACAAATGAAAAATGCCAAAACACCAAACAAAATCACATTAGATTTTAGTTATTTCAAATGCAACAAAATAAGTAACTTTCACTATAACCTCAATGAGCTAAAACAAGGGCACCCAATAATCTTGTTTGATTTTCTCTTCAAGATTATCATGGGTATGCTCTCCCAGCACAATAGAATGTAATCTAATGCAAAGACTATAAGATGCAAAATGAGGTTTTTGTAAACAAGTATGAAGAAATTGCCCCAAATCTCACAATGATGTGCAAGTGTGAGATCTATGAAGAAGATAGTGCACATGCAAGATGATGCAAGATTTTTTTGAATTTTTTTGAAAAGCAGTGCAACGAAAGCTAACTAAGAATAAAAATGCAAGATTCTAATTAAGCTATGAAATCAAAACTATTCTACCATGCAAGAATTGAAATCTAAGTTAAGAATGAAAGTACAACAACTATGCTAAGAAATTGAAATGTTAAAAAATGCTAGAATGCTAGAATGCTATGGGCTCAAGTGAGTGCTCAAGTGAGTTATCAAATGCTCTAGAATGCTTGATAATTATCCTTACAAGATTAGCCTACAAATGAAAGAGAGACCTTCTTTTATAGAAATTTAATAGGATTGGATGGAGGAGATTAAGAGGCAAAAGAATGGATGGCCAAGATTAAGAGGCAAAATATGAGTGACTAAGATGAAGAGGCAAAATAAATGAGTGGATAGTATTAAGAGGCAAAAGAATGTTAGGTAGGTTTTGAAAGGCAAAAGATGCAAAATTCAAACTTCACTTTTAGAGGGAAATATGAATTTAAAATGATTGGTGGAGAAAAGAGATGGAGAGGTGGCTACCTTGGAAAAGGTGATTGTGCACGTGATTAGAGGTAATCCACCTTTTAATTAAGATTAGAGGAATATTAGAAAAAGGTAAGAATAGGAAAAAGGAAAAAAGAATTAAATTAAAAAAAATTAATTTAATCATAGTTTAGAAGAACTTTAGGCTAGTGGGGGAATAAAATAAATAAAATTTATTTTATAAAGGAAAATGGAGGGATAACATATTAAATTTAATTTAATATATTATTATATTTGAATAAAATTTCAATACAAAAGGAAAATGAATTTATTGAATTTAATTTAATTTAATTTAATAAATAGAGGAATATAACTTGATATAGCTAATTAATAAAAATGAACTATAATGTTAAGAGAAAATATTAATAAAAATTAATATTAGAATGTGAATGGACAAATTTAGGTGTCTACATTTTGCCCTTCTTTGATGTGATGTTGAAATTGGCATCACGTCAAAGAAAAAGAAAAGGAAGATGCCCTAATCATGGAAGGATGAGGAAGGATGACGAGGAGGTAGTGGTATGCCCCCTCAAGAGGACAAGTGGCTTCAGAGAACATGGACGTTCTCTTGAAATGAATAGGAGGAGAACAAATATGGTAGGGATAGGAAATAAATAGGAGCCTCGATGCAAAATTAAAAAAATGAAACTGACTAAATGAAAAAAGATTTTAGGGATTGTATTGTGTTGAGAGAGAGAGAGAGAGAGAGAGAGAGAGAGAGAGAGAGAGAGAGAGAGAGAGAGAGCATCCTATTTTAATATTGTACTTGAGATTATGCACCAAGGTATGAGAAACCAAGATGACCATGTGCCAAGTACGTGATTAAAAAGGTCAAATACAACCATATGCCTTAAGATGTCATGATATGGAAGACCATGATGCCCTTGTGAAAATAGAATGTAAACAGCATGATAGATGCAAAAAATAATAATACATACAAGAAAAAAGATAGCATGCACACCAAACCAAAAAAAAACCATGTTTCCCCTAGTCAAGATGAAAACCAATTGATTGAGTGATTGATTGATTGAGTGATTGGGATGAAAGGGCCTCAAGAATTGGGAAGGATACATCCCATGATGATGATTGAAATTAAAATTGATCAATTGATTATCATCTGATTTGGTTTAAGATAATGGCTTGATTAAAGATTAGTGTGCTAGATTACAAGATTGGGTTGCATAGATTAGTATTGATTGCACTTGATTAGACTAACTTGAGATCTTTTGGATTATAAGGATTTTTTAATTTTTTGGAATGAGTGGATTTGATAGAATGAGGTTGGAAGAGAAGATGATTTGATAAGATGAGATTGAAAAGCATGGAAGGGAAATAAATGGATTGGATTAGAAGATAAATAGATTTGATAGACAAGATGGTTTGAATAATATGAAAGGATGATTAAGGGATTGGATAGGATGGGATAGGAAAAAGGATAAGTGGATTGGGACCAATGATAAGGGATAACTAAGGAATGATAGACGATGGAAGGATGGAGAGATGTTTGGTTAGAAAATGAATGGATGGAAGGGAGGGATTAGATAGGAGATAGATGGAATGAATGGATAGGTAAGGGTAGGATATGAAAGATTATAGGATGGGGCATATAGGGATGGAGATCCAAGAACTATGTAGAAAATTCCCCACACTAAGAGGATAATTAAGGATGGAAAGATGGAAGATAGTTCAATGTATAGGATGGAAGGATGGTGATAGGAGATGGGGGTGATGGGGAGCAGGCGAATGAGACTCCATGGACCATGTTACAAAAGAGTTAAATGCTCCAGAACAAAGTTAGGAAAATAAATAATGGAAAGATGGGGGATAAGGATGTACAAAATGGAAGGATGGTGTGTAAGGGACACATGAAGGAGATGAAGGCTTTCTCATTGTCAAAAGTATGCATGTATATTTTCTTTGTATTTTAGTTCCTCTAGTTTATTATGAAGGGAAAATGTATGAAAGTGGAAGGTGGATGGATAAGGGATATGAGATGGAGGGTATGAAGATGATAGGGGATAATAATATGAAGGATATAGATGAAATTGGATAATAGATAATGGATGGAGGAAATGTATAGGATAATCAACATCAAGGACATGGGAAGGCATATGAACTCAAAGAGTATTATGAATGATGATTAAGGGAATGAATATGATGAGGAATATGAAATGGAGGATAGGGATGTCAAGATCAAATTTGTGAAAATAAATGGAATTGTGCAGCAAAATGGATGGATAATGAGTAAGGATTATGGAAGGTACATATGGATAGAGGGGATGCATAGGATAGTCAAGATCAAATAAAGGAAATGATAATGAACTTAGCTAGGACAATGGATGGTGGATATGGAATGTGGAAGATATTTATGGTACCATAGTATGGATGGAGCTTTCCCCCAAGTATAGAGTGCAAGGGGAGGTGGGTAAATGAATGGACAAGATATGATAGGTATGGGAAATAGATGAAAGGGAAGATATTATGGATGGATAGCGAGAAGGAATTGCCCCCAAGTATGAAGAAAAATTGGAGGGAGGGATTATACATGACACGTTTTTGCCAGGTTTTCATCATGGTACTTGTCCAAGGTGCCTAATTACCAAGTTTTCACCATTGGATGTTTTTTTTTTCTCTTTTTTATTTTGAATTTTATGGGAGGAATGATAATGGGAAATGGAAGCAGGATTCAAGAATCTAGTTCCATGGATGGTATCTCTTTGCTAATATGCTTATAGACATTGGTACGATGGTGGGAAGGGGGATGAAATGGATAGGTGGATGTGTGAATAAGGATTTATGCAAAGGATTGGATTAAAGGGGTGGATAGGTGGGGGAGGATTGGTAGATAATGAATGGGAGGCTAGAAGACTTGTGAATAAATAGAGGAAGTATATGAGAATATCATCATTGGCACACATCGTGAAGGGTGTTGGAGTAGTGGAGGGGATTTTGAAGGAGATGGAGGAGAAAGTGCGAATTTTGGGATATAAGGACGCAAAATAGATGAAGGAAATAGTGGAATTAGGATAGTGGATTTTGGGACATAAGGACCCAAAATAGAGTTGGAAGATGGAGGATTGAAGGATTTATGAGTGACTGAAGCTTGTGAATTAGCAAGGTTGGATGCTAATTTGGATTTTTCTTTGAGATTCAATACTTCAATTAGTAACTTAGGAATCCACATGATTTTTTATTTTTTCATTTTGGGCCTTTGCAGTCTTTTGAATTTTTCTTTATTTTGAATCATACTTTTCTTTGATTGAACATGTCTTTTAGATGTGACTTGTTGATCCTTGGATTCTTGTGGATTTTTGGCTTTATGCATTTTATCTTTGGCATCCCATGTGCTTCCATTATCCATGGTATAGTTGCATGAGGATGGATGATATGGAGAGGTTATGGATGGAATGATGGACAGTGGATGTTAAAAGGAATTCAAGGATGTGTTCCTTTGTTGATATTTATTAGAGAATTGAGGTGATAGAGTGGTAGACTTGGATATGATGGATAGATGTATTTAAGGAGCCAAAATAGATGGAAGGGGTGAAGGGTTTAGTGTTGGGATATAAGGGCCCAAAATAGAGGTAGGTGAGGAAGGGATGGAGTTTTGGATATATGGACCCAAAATGGATGGAAGGGATGAAGGGTTTAGCTTTGAGGATGGGGGGATGGGAAATTTTGAATTTAGATGTAGGGATTATAGATATGGAAGAAGTGGAAGGTGTACCAACATCTTGAGATATTTTTTCTTCAATGGGTTATTTATTATCCTGAACACAAGATGTGAGTCCATTTAAATTAGGAGGAGAGATGGAAGGAATGATAAGCTCTTGAAGGAAGACATATTGGATAGAGGGGGAGGAACAAATTTTATATGTATTGGATTTGTAGATGGATTGGATAGGTGTGATAGGATCTTGTGGGGAATAAGATCATGAGAGATATTAGGATCCTGAGAGGCATTAGGAGGAATAATGGGATATTGAGATGGATTGGGATCATGGCATGGAGATGAAGGGGTACTTTGATCTTGACTTTGGGGAGGATTATGTGGTGGAGTGGAAGAGATTATAAGATCTTGAGATGGAAGGATATCATGGAATATAGTAAACGAGACGTAATCATAAGATGGAGTGATTTAATCTTGACATGGAGGAATTAGTGGATTGGGTATAAGAAATATCTTCATAAAATGGAGGGGGATTGGATGATAAGCTCTAGAAAAGAAGGGGCTCATCTATGGAGGTGGAGGGTATGCCTTGATATTGAGTAGGAATGGGACTATAAGATGGGGTGATGTTATCATTGATGGATGAGACAAAAGGGATGTCTTTATCTTGATTAGGAATGGGATTATGAGGTGGATTATGAAGGATAAATGGATCTTGAGATGGAGGAGTGTTTTGATATAAAGGGAATAAGAATCCATTCTAGCATGATTTTGGACAAGGTCTTGACATAAATGGACTTGTGAGGATGATGTGATGGAGGGGTTTGGATATTCAAGTTAAATCTCTCATTTTTTAATAAGGTCTTGGACAAAAAATTTACTTTAAGAACTTCTTGATATCATGACCCTTGTTACGATGATAATCACAATATTCATTTTCCTTATACCAAGTAGGTTTGGGTTGAATCTCATCAAAGGAAATAGTATTTGAAAACATCATCACGGTTTGTTTAACAATTAGGTAGAATATGACATCAAGAGAGTCTGCAAGGGGAGTGTATTATCTATCTTTGGGTGATTGTGCAACTTTGGAAGGTAGGAATGATGAGGGTTTTGGAGGATTCGTATTATGTGGAGGTTGAGGCTTAGGTAGGGGATTGGGATGATGGTCTTGGACACCAAGCATAAACTATAGGATATTAGGTGGAGGATTGGGGTTAGATGGAAGATGAGGATTACAGATTGGGATTAATGCAGGAGGACATATGTCTTCAAAGGTTTTCTTTTGACCTCCATTTTGTAAACTAAGGACAATATTTTTAAGCTCTTCCATTTCTTAGGAAAGGTTAAGCATGTGAGAGGAATCATGTGGGTGATGGAGGGAATCATGTGGATGGAGGATAATGAGGTGGATTTGCCTTGTCAAAAGTAGTAGAAGGATAGGAAATAAGAAATGGATTGGGATTAGACATGATGTGTTGAGGATCAATTTGGTAAGTGGGTTGGATTGGAGGTATAGTTTGGGGATTGGGATTTGGCACTTTAAATTTCTCAACCATTTTGTGAAACCAATCCATATTCATGATGGTTGAATTAGAGATTTTGGATTTAAATTAGAAGATGATGTAGAGGAAAATTTGAATTAAGAGTGAAATATTTGATGATGGAAAAAATATGAACTTAGGAATAAGAGAAAGTTTGGATTTTGATTTTTTTCAAAAGGGTGTGGCCTCAAGGATTTTGATATGATTGGATGATGGATTTTATTGATTTAGAGGGAAGGGCCTCAATAATTTTTATTGATTTGATTTGGTTTTGATTTTGGGTTTGTGAGGGCAAGCCCTCAAGATTGGATTTGATTTGATTTGATTTGGATAATGATTAAAGTCCAAAGATTATGATGGTTCTCCTAAGCCAAAAGTGGAATATTAGAAGATGGCGTGGATAAGACTTAGATTAAGAATGGATGAAGTGGAATGATAGATTAGGGATGTTTGAAGACAAGTGAAATGGATGATGTGATTGATTTGGATTATGGGGATGTATGGATTGAATTAGAACTTGGTTATAATGAAGTTGAAAAGTGAATTGGATTAGAATTATGATGATCTGATTAGATAAGAAGGAAGATGAAATGATGAGATTGGATTAAGAAATTTCAATGATTAGGAGTATGATGACATGATTATAATTATTATTAGGACCTTGATTTGATTGGGCAAATTGATTTGGTTAGGGTCCTAAATGATGGATTAAGAATGATAGGAGGTGATTATGGATGACTAAGATAAGATGTTAAAGATGAAAGAGGATTAAGATGATTAGGAGAAAAGTGATGATTAGGATGAAAAGGACTATTGTGGATGATAAGATTATATTAGATTAGGGATATGAATAAGGATTTTCTTGATGATTAGGAGATGATGATTGGAATAATTAGGGAAGATTAAGATTGGAGTAATGATTTGGAATGATCAAGAAGGTTGTGAATGACTTGGAAGAAGTGATTAGGATGAAGGGAATGATGAAGAAGGAAGATACTTAGGATGATTAAGTAGTGAAGATGAAGGATGATTAGGACTAGAGGAATGATTAAGAATGTAGAAGAATGATTTGGATGACTGAATTTTACTAGGGAAGATAAATGAATTTGAGTGGTCTATGACTAATTGGAACTGATGTCTAATTGGTCTAGTCTAATTGAAAGAACTAATTATCACTCTTATCCAAGGCATTAAATACACTAAATGTACCTTGATTCAAAAAGGGAACAAACACAAGTTTGGAAACAATCCAACAACGGAAAAAGAAACCTTGAAGGATACAAGTAATTGTGACAAGTTTGACTGATAGAAATCAATAGTGGAATGCGTATGTCTAAAATATTTCCACGGGTCTCAACACAATTGAAGACACATCAAACATACACTAATATAGGTAAAAAAGGGGAGTGTTCCAACATTTTCCCACAACTTGGTGCCCTTATCTCCATAATTAAGTGGTTGAATGACCTTTCCTAAGACTACACAAGTTATGGATTAATTGGAAGAGATCAATGCTCGCAACGCATGTCTTTCCACATTGCCACATTCAAGCCTTAGCATCCAAGGGAGCACATATGGTGAGTAATATTGGGGTGATCCTGGTAGTCCACTTGGATCAATCCTTACACAAAGGAAGTCACATGGCTAAAATGGCTAGCCTCTAAATCCTAAGGTGTCTATTAAGGGTCTTTGTTCATGACTACTCCTTGTAGTTTTGGAAGAGAAATTGAGGCCTATAGCCCTACCCGAACCCAAAAATGTATAGTCTTGAAAGAAATATTGAGACCTATTGTCCCTATACAAGTTGGATGTACTCCCCTTGTAGTCTTGTAAACAAGATTGAGACCAAGATGGCCCTACAAGTACCTATACGAGTGTAGTCTTGCTTAGCAAGATTGAGGCAACTAGGCCCTACACATGAAGAAGCATTGGAAGTAGATAATAGAAAAGTCTTCCCTCTCTTTGGATTAAAAGAATATTTTTATTATAGTGGGGTGGAGTAGCTATTTTTTCTTGTTCCCCACTTGGGTCATTCCCAAAATATCTCTCTCTTGGCAAGCCCTCTAAAGGTAAAATAAAAAATAGCAAAAAATAATAACCAAGGAAGGTCTAGATTTTTTATTTTCCTTGAAGGAAAAGAGAATACTCTCCTACTTCAATGGCTTCTCCCAAACACAAAAAACACACATTAATTAAATAAGATCCCTTTCCAATGACCAAATTAAGTAGGTCTAGATTTTTTATTTCCCCTTAAAGAGGAAAGAGCATACTCTCCTACTACCCAATTAAATCACAATAAATGAACCTTCTTAATTAAACTAGGTGCCTATAAAAATCAAATTAAAGTAGACACAATATTTTCTTGATCCTCCAAGGCAACCTACAAAACCAATGAATTAGTAGTCTCAAATCTTTTCAAGATCTTCAAACAACGTCCTACAAAACAAATTGATTATTAGTCTCAAAATGTCTTAATCTTGGTCAACCATTCTGAAAAACCATTGTTAGAAGATATAAAATATCAAATACTTGCAAGAAATGTCAATCACTCATTGAACTATGTGCAAATAAAGTGCAAGCTCATCACAAATTTTATTTTATTTTTACTTTTGACCCAATCAATAAGATCTTATTTGTTTGATATAATTTCAGCCCCAAAAATTGAAATTGAAATAAGAGACCCCTGTTAAAAATCTGAGAGCTTTCCAAAATGTGAAATTTTTAAGAACATTCCTTAATTTGCACCCTAGAGACCTGATTTATCAAAATAGACTAGTTTTCAAAGATTGAACTTTTGAGCCATTTTCTGTCATCAAAATTAAAAACACAAAGAACATACCCCGTGTAGAATTATTAGATCTTTCCAAAAATGTATGTTTTTCCAAAAAATGTTCTTATTTGTGACCAAAAATGATTTTTTATGAAAAATAGTAACAAAATTATAAATAACAAAAAAATGATCCTAAAAATATGATTTTCGGACTGAGAGATATTTGGATCATCCCCCACCATCCAAAAAAATTACAAAGAAAAATTCTAATCCATTTGCAAGATATGATCAAATATTTAAAAAACCTAGGGTTTTGTCTTCAACTCAACCTACACAAGGATTAGCTTAGAAAGATATTTAAAAGTGTAGATCTAATAGCAATGTGGGTCCCACCAGGCGTGTCAAAATGTATGAAGTAAAAATATCAACCTATTTGCTACAAATCAGAAATACCAAAACACCAAAAAAAATCAAATTAGATGTTAGTCATTTCAAATGCAACAAAATAAGTAACTTTCACTACAACCTAAATGAGCTAAAACAAAGGCACCCAATAGCCTTGTTTGATTTTCTCTTCAAGATTATTATGGGTATGCTCTCCCAACACAATAGAATGCAATCTAATGCAAAGACTATAAGATGCAAAATGAGGGTTTCCTCATTTTGCAAACAAGTATGAGGAACTTTCCCCAAATCTCACAATAATGTGCAAGTGCAAGATCTATGAAGAAGATAGTGCACAAGAAAGATGATGCAATATATTTTTTGAATTTTATTGAATAAACAATGAAATACAAGCTAACTAAGAATGGAAGTGCAACAACTATGCTAAGAAATTGAAATGTTAAAAAATGCTAGAATGTTATGTGCTCAAGTGAGTGCTCAATTTCTCTAGAATGCTTGATGATTATCCTTACAAGATTAGCCTATAAATGAAAGGGAGATCTTCTTTTATAGAAATTGAATAGGATTGGATGGAGGAGATTAAGAGGCAAAAGAATGGATGACCAAGATTAAGAGGCAAAAGGATGTAAGGTAGGGTTTGAGAGGCAAAAGATGCAAAAGTCAAACTTCACTTTTAGAGGGAAAGAGGAATTTAAAAATGATTGGTGGAGAAAAGAGATGGAGAGGTGGCTACATTGGAAAAGGTGATTGTGCACATGATTAGAAGTAATTCGCCTTTTATTTAAGATTAGAGGAATATTAGAAAAAGGTAAGAATAGAAAAAGGGGAAAAGGAATTAAATTAAAATAGATTTAATTTAATCATAGTTTATAAGAACTTTAGGCTAGTGGGGGAATAAAATAAATAAAATGTATTTTATAAAGGGAAATGGAGATATAATATATTAAAGTGAATTTAATATATTATAGCATTTAAATAAAATTTAAATACAAATGGAAAATGAATTTATTTAATTTAATTTAATTTAATTTAATAAATAGAAGAATATAACAGTATAGTTAATTAATAAAAATCAACTATAATGTTAAGGGCAAATATTAATAAAAATTCATATTAGAATGTGAATGGACAATTTTAGGTGTCTACAGAAAGGTTATTTGATTTCAATTGGTTACAAGACCTAGAAGCATGTGGAGACAATGTATGTGTTTCCTCAGAATGACTTATAAACTCAAGAAGAAATTGAGGCATATTAGGAGAATGAAAAATAAAGGTATGCTATCATCAGTGCTTTATCAAAGATAGAATTGGCTAAAGTTATTTCTTAGGAGACTTCTTATGAAGTTTGGGAAAAGATGAAAGAGATCTATGAAAGAAACAATGGGGTTAAGTTATCTAATAAGCTTACAACTGAGAGACACTATGAGAATTTGAGAATGGAAGATGGTGAGGATATTAAAATCTATTTTTAGAGATCTGAAAATGATGTGAATGAAGTAAAGAACCAAGGAGAGACTATTACCAATGAAGATTTCATGGAAAATATGTTGATGACATCACCAGATAGTTACAATGATAATATCTCAGTGATTGAGGAGGTGTATGATTTGAAGGTCACCAAAGAACACTTATTTGGCACCCTAAGCACATTTAAGCTAAGGAATTTTGGGAGAGAGAAGAGAATATCAAAGAAAACTTTCAAATCAACTAAATTAGATGGATGTCCTTATGGTGATGATGAAGAATAATTTGAAGTGAACTTTGCAACAAGACTGAAGAATGGTTTCCCACGTAAATCTTGGTGTTCTACATGTCGGTGTTCCTGTGTTTACATGTTTAGATTTTCTATGGATGTCTTATGTGCTTAATCAATAGATCAAAAAAATTTATTACTATTTATTAATTTACTTTACCGATAGAGAAAAAGGTTTTAAAGTGTGTGGGAATAACTAATTCACCACCCCCCAATTATTCGGCCTATTCCAGAGTTGGTATCAGAGCTTGGTTCCTCAGTAAAGAGGTTAACTACTTGAGGAAAGTCTGATGACACATAAATTGAATATTCCCATGTTTGATGGATTAGAATATAGTTCATGGAAAGATCAAATGAAAGGTTGTTCAAGGTTTCAATTTCCTACAAGACCTAGAAGCATGTGGAGACAAAGTATGTGTTTCCTCAAAATGACTAAAACACTCAAGTCGAAATTGAGGCATTTGAGGAGAATGAAAAACAAAGGTATGCTATCACGAGTGATTTATCAAAGATAGAATTGGCTAAATTTATTTATTTGAAGACTTCTTATGAAGTTCACAAAAAGAAGAAAGATATCTTTGAAAGAAATGATAGGGTTAAGTTATCAAATAAGCTTACAACTAAGAGACGCTATGAGAATTCGAGAATGAAAGATGTTAAGGATATTAAAATCTATTTTTAGAGAGTTGAAAATGCAATGAATGAAGTAAAGAACCAAGGAGAGACTATTACCAATGAATATTTCATGGAAAACATCTTGATGACATCACCAAATAGTTACAATGATAAGATCTTGGTGATTGAGAGGGTGTATGATCTGAAGAAGGTCACCAAAGAAAATTTATTTGGCACCCTAACCACATTTGAGCTAAGGGAGTTTGGGAGAGAGAAGAGAATATCAGAGATGGATTTCAAAGAAACTAAATCATATGAATATCCTAATGGTGATGATGATGAATAATTTGAAGCAAACTTTGCAAGAAGACTGAAGAAGGGTACCAGAAAGTACAATGGCATTTTACCTTTGAAATTTTTTAGATGTGGTAAAGTTGGTCATTTGGCTACTAAATGTCCAGAGAAGGGTCCTAGATAGAAATTTGAGAAGTTCAATAAGAAGGATGACTATGTGAATGAAGATTCTAGTATTTAATATGATGAGTCAGTAGAAGATGATTGATTGTTTTACATGTTAAAGAAGATAAGAAATAGGAAATTGATATTTATAACAT
Source organism: Chamaecyparis obtusa (assembly GCA_027943335.1). Lineage (NCBI taxonomy): Eukaryota > Viridiplantae > Streptophyta > Pinopsida > Cupressales > Cupressaceae > Chamaecyparis > Chamaecyparis obtusa. The sequence goes on along the minus strand of BSBK01003237.1, from coordinate 531,898 downwards.
TTTTGTTGAGGCTGATGATGATGTTGAAATTTATTTATATGTTAGAAGAAAGAAAAATGAATGGTTAATTAATAATAGTTGTTCTCATCATATGACTATAGATAAGAGTAAGTTTGTTTCACTTGAAAAATATGATGATGGTCGTGTTAGATATGGTGATGATAAGGCTTCTTACATTGTCAAAAGAGGATCTATTACATTTGATGGAAAGAATAACACTGACAATGTCTATTATGTGAAGGGTTTATATCACAATCTGTTTAGTGTTGGATAGATGTGTGATAATGGTTATCATGTTATTTTCAAGAATGAAAGATGTGAGATTCAAAAGAGATTTAGAGGTGAGATTGCAGTTAGAAAAAAGATAGGAAGGAATGTGTACCAGCTTGAAGGTGCTTTAGAAGGATCTTGTTTCCTATCACAGGCCAATGAAAATTGGATTTGGCACTGGGGATGTGTCACATCAACTTTGATAATTTGGTAAGAATAAGTTCATCTCAAGAAGTGAGAGACTTACCTAGATTGCACAAGCCAGATAAAGTGATTTATAAATGATGTTAATAAGGAAAATAGAGAAGAGAATCATTCAAAGAAAGATGTTATTCATCTATCAATTTATTGGAGTTAGTGCGCATCGATATTTGTGGTCCTACTAGAACCAAAAGTTTTCAAGGTGAGAGATAATTTATAATTTTCATTGATGACTATTCAAGATTTACTTGGGTTGCATTTCTTACAAAAAAAATTAGGAGCATGTTTGAGAAGTTCAAAACATTCAATGCTAGATTTGAAAATGAATGTGGTAAAAGGATTAAATGCTTAAGATCTGACCAAGGAGGAGATTTTACTTCTGATGTGTTTAAGTGTTATTGTGAAAAATAAGAGATTAAGAGACAACTTTCAATAGCTACAACACCATAGTAGAATGGTGTAGTGGAAAGAATGAATCAAAAAATTTAAGAGGCAACAAGAACAATGTTGTAGGAAGTAAGTTTACCAGAAATCTATTGGAGAGAAGAAACACATATTGTTGTGTATACTTTTAATAGAGTTTTGTGCCAGAAGAAATATGGAAAGACATCATATGATCTATGGCATGGGAGAGTTCCTATAGTTAAGTACTTCAAAATATTTGGAAGCAAATATTACATTCAAAAAGATGAAGATAATCTTCAGAAATTTGATAGCAAAGAAGATGAAGGAATATTTTTGAGATACTCTACAAAGAGCAAGGCTTACTAGTGTTACAACAAAAAGATAAAGAAAAATGTGGAAAATGTGAATGTGAAGGTTGATGAATACTTTGAGAAGGACCTTGAGAGACATCTTGATTATGAATGTGATACAAAGAATAGAGGAAAGGACAGTAAGAAATAAGAAGAGATGACTCAATTAACACTGACATGTACAACTAAGAAACCAAGGTATGTACAAAGAAATCATTCTGAGAATCAAATCTTTGGTGATAAGAACAGAGGAGTTGTTACCAGAAGTAGAGAAACACAAGATAATTCTTTGTTGTGTCTACTCTCAGAGATTCAACTTGAATGTTTAGAAGAAGCATGCAATGATATGAAATGGGTAATGCAATGAAGGAAGAACTTGATTATATTGAGAAGAATCAGACATAGGAACTTGTGCCTAGACTGACATATAAGAAAGTGATTGGTACAAAGTGGGTGTATCGAAATAAATTGGATGAGAATGGTAAAGTGATAAGAAATAAGGCAAGGGAAGTTTGCAAAGGTTATACTCACATTGAAGGAATTAAATTTAAGGAGACTTATGGCCCTGTTGCTTGGATGAAGGAAATTAGAATATTTTTGACATTTGCAACAACTAAGGATTTTAAATTTTATCAAATGGACATGAAGTCAACATTTTGTAATGGAAATCTGAAGGAAGAGATTTAACTTGAGAAACTAAAAGGTTTCAGATTAGAAGAAGACCCAGAATTAGTATGCTGATTGAAGAATGCATTGTGTAGTTTGAAGTGGGCACTAAGAGCCTATTATAGTATATTAGAAAAATACTTGATTGGATAAAAGTTTTGGAAAGGTTTTATTGATAGAAATATATATTAAAAGAAAGATTCATATTAGCTCCTAATTGTTGTGGTGTATGTGGATGATATTATTTTTGGAGGCAAGGATGATTTGTGAAAAATATTTGTAGAGGAGATGCAAAAAGAATTTGAGATGTTCATGATAGGAGAATTGATGAGTCACCAAAAGAAGATGTATGTAAGTAAAGATCAATGATAGTTGGCTTTTTGTACTTGACTACTACTAGACCAAATATCATGTATGCAGTATGTTTGGCAGCCATATTTCAACAAGAACCGAAATAATTACATGTTATGGCGATGAAAAGCATATTCAAATATTTGAAAGGAATAGAAGAGTTTAGTTTTTGGTATACAAAAGGTCCAGATTTCATATTGAAAAATTATACTGATGTATATTAGGTAGGATGTTTGGATAACCAAAGGAGTACAAGTGATGGAGCTTACTTTCTTAGCTCCTAGTTAGTTGCTTATGTTCGCATTTGATGAAGATGATGTTGTCTTTGATCATCCAAATGTGTTTTGGTGTTGCCATTGATGAAAAATTAATTCATTGGAGGCAACATATCAGTGTTACCAATGGAGGTGAAGATCAATGTGATGAAATATTTAAGTATTCAGTCAACTGGATAGAAGACAGTGTGCAATGAATAGTCAATCGGATCTGGAAAAAGAAATTGAGTTAAGGTGCATGGTCATAGAGTTAACATCTACAAAGTTATATCTATCTATTCCTATGACTGTATTAGTTATATTGGATTATTCTAAAAATTATTGAATATTGAAGTGGAACTGACAGTTAGAAAAGTGAACCGGTGGACACAGTTGCTTAGATCGGTGTTGTGGTCAAATCTTAGTGGTTGGCCAACATGTTTTTGAGATTTAATTATTTGGGCTAACATCAAGGATGTTAAAATGTTTTTGGTATGCTTGCTCATTGTTTAAGTTGAATATAAGGGTCGACTTGTAAAATATTTTAGGGTTCTAGCACAGACCTAGAACAAGTATATAAATGGATGTTACGATGATATTAGATGATGTTGTGATGGTATGTGATTATTGTTGGAGATAGTATAGAGGCATAAAATTTCTTTGAGCGATGAAGTTGATCTGGAATTCATTGGATCTTTCATGCATTGAGTGAAAATATAAAATCATTCTTTACTTGTTGATTCTAACAAATTAGCAAGATAAATCCTTTAACAGGATAATCCTAACAGGGTGAGAAGGGTCTTTAATAGGATCTGAAGGATAAATCCTTTAATAGGGTGAATGATCAGCTTGAGTTTGAAATCTCTTAATAGAGTAGACTTTAACAAGTCTTCAAATCTCTTAGTTGGGTTGAAAATACTCTTAACTGGGTATAACCCCAAAAGGGTTGTTGTAATTGGTCCTAACATGCATGATTTCCAAGTGCCCTAGTGAAATATTGTGGGCATAATCCCCACACATGGTTTTCACCCTCTAACAAGAGTTTCCACAAAAAATCTTATTGTCAAGTTTTCTATTGTGTGAATATTTCGTGTATTGTGTTGTTACTTGATATTTATATTTGCATGTTGGTTAACTAGAAGGATAATTAGTATTACTTTCATATAATTTGTGGTTGCATTGATTCACCACCCTCCTCTCACTGCCTTATAATACTAATAGATTGGTCAAGAAAGAAGCAGGATTATGTAACTTTATTGTCTATTGAATAAGAATATATTGTAGCATCCTTGTGGTGTACTCATGTATTATGGATGAAACAAACTTTGAAGGATATCAAAATTATGTTTGAAGAGCCAATTTCAATCATGTGTGATAATACCAGTGCTATAAGTATGTCCAATATTTTAGTACAACATTGCAAAGAAAAACATATATCCATCAAGTATCATTTTATCAGAGAGAAGGTGTTGGATGGTGAAGTGAAGCTTGAGTATGTACCTACAAAAAAGTAGATAGTAGACATATTCACAAAACCTTTGTCCAAGGATACTTTTAAGTATCTAAGGGGGAAGTTGGGTGTTCTGCCCCTTCCTTGTAATGACCCCATTTCTAAAATAGGATCCAATAATAAATATTAAAAATAAATTAATAAAAAAATGTAATATATTATTAATATTATAATAATTAATAAAATATAATAATAATATATTATTAATAATTATTAATTATTAATATAATAATAATTAATAAAATATAATAATAATATATTATTAATAATTATTAATTATTAATATAATAATAATTAATGATAATGACATATTTTCAATAATATATAAATATATCAAAAATATAAACATATTTGATATATTTAATATTATTTTATAAAACCTGAGATATATATATTATAAATTGACGATATATAAACTATAAATCTTAATATTAAATAATAACAAGTCAAATAGAAACTAAAGTGAATGATCACAACCTTTTAAAGGTAGCTTTTCCCATAGACCACACACGAATATAAGGAGGAAGAAACGGCAAGGAGGCATCAAGCAAGAAGAAAATATCAAATCAACATTTAGCAGAGATAATTAGTGAATAAGAATTGAAGTGAGTTTCCAATCAATAGATTATCTAATACAGTCACCACCAACAAAGATAGAGATACACACAATTCCTACAGTAAGTTCAGGAAGACAGGTGATAACTGCAATCAACAAAAAGGAATGGGAGAGAAGGCACTCATATAAGAGGGGAATCAAATGAAGTATATCTGAATCGTAATGTGTATTATACCTTTCTGATCTTACAAATAGTGTCAGATATAAACATAAATACGTGAGAAAAAACCAAGAAATCACATATTGGGATGATTCTTAGGAATTGGTATCTAATCAATAGTATCTAATCCAGTCAGAATTTCAAACCAGATCAATCTCTTCCATCAATCAGTAAGGAATATACGCAGCCGCAAATAGGAAGAATACACAATAGTGAATTGGGGATTATTGTTTAATCGTTGGAGAATAGTGAACCCAAATATATAGAAAGAATGTCATTTTAGGGAACATAATTTATCAAATATGTTTAGTAAAATTATAGGCTCAAGATATTATATTCTAAAGGGAATATCAAACTCCCTTCCTTGACCCAGAATCCAAATTATAATAGGTTTATCATTTTAATACTTGGGAAGTTGTAGTATTATTTGGTACCAATATCACTTCATCATTTAGTTAACATAAGGGTATTCAATTATTAAACATATTGAGTCCAGCATTACATTGTACAATCTTTGACAATTAGTCTCTTAAACTATAATAATTATTCAATCTATCTATTTGAAAAAATAATCTCTTCAATAATAGATATCACCTAATCCACAAAGCTATTACGCTCACATTTGACAACATTCATCAATTTTATAAATCCACAAGGGGCATCAGATATTGTGAATCTTAGCAAGAAGAGAGAAATATAGGTATTTCGTAATAGGATACATTACAAGTGATATCAGAGCATGTTCTTTAAAGCCTAATAAGAACTAGTTAATGAAAATTAGCCAATGAGGAATTAAGGCCCAATAAAGGGAAAAGAGGAAGGCTACATCCCAAAGAAATACAAAAAGTCTTCAAATAGAACAAGAATTGAGAGATTTCATGGAAAGAAATGAGAAGACAAATAAATAATCCAAGCACTACTAAAAATAAGCAACACCTTAATAACCAACTGAGGAAATGAGGTGAATATGAATTGTAGCCAATCTGTATGTGATAATGAGATTGCCTTTAGAATAGCTCCTGAAACATTCATGTCTCCTTTCATGCCTAGGGAAAGATCTCAAAGGAAAGATGAAGAAGTGACAAATCTAAAAAATGAGAGAACTCACTATGGAATATACTAGGCTTGATCTGGAAACAAAAAGGAGCATCTCCTTTGAGTCTTTTTTGGCGAGGGAAAGGTGAAAACCATTTATAGAAGGAGAAATGATCAGCCAAATAAATATATTCAAAATAAAATAGGGAAGTTAAGTATTCCTAACTTTGATGGATCATGAAAGGTTACAACACAAGAATGGTTACAAAAATGTGAAACATACCTTGACCTCTGCCACATGACAGAGAAATATTCCATTACATTTACCATATCACATTTTGGAGGAGTGGTGCATAATTGGTGGTACCTGTTAGGATTAACAAGACAAAAATAACAATTACATGCAAATATAACCAATTATCAGAAAAACATAAACCACACAGAAGAGAACAGAAGACACAAAGATTTAACATGGTTCACCCAATCCCTAGGCTATGTCCACCAACAATGAGTCCAATATTATTATTATCCAGTGATTACAACCTGATTACAATCTATAATCCCTTACAGATCAATTATGCCACAAGTACTAAAACCATACATAATGAAATCCCTAACCCTAAGCCATATTATAAATTATTTTGCCGCTTTAGGCTTAGAATGAGTTACAACATGTCGGCCCAAAAAATAGCCAAAAATTTGTCGGCCCCAAAAAAATTCACCCTCAGAGGTTGCGCCCCCAAACCCCGGCGAGGGTAGGAGGAAAAGTGTACAGTACTTTCCTGATCAATCACCACAAGATAACAACACCGTGGCTTAATTACCCAAGACCACAAAAATATAAACACCTATGATGTTTTCAAAAGAGACTTATTGAAAGATTTAATCAGATCCACCCCAAAAATCACTTTAGGGAGTTAATGAGGATAGGGAAAAGAGGAAATCTTGAAGACTATATTACAGAATTCTAGAGGTTATCCATTATGATCAGAGATTGATGAGTTCCCTAGACCCTCCTACACTCAAAGATACAATTCTTAAGGCCACCCATCTTGATGCTTCCCAAAAAAGTGGAAGTGG
>BSBK01003237.1:517500-522500 GCA_027943335.1 Chamaecyparis obtusa | reverse complement strand
AACCAAAATTATGGTGTTGTGTTAAGTGTTATCTTATTGTGTATGTGCTTAATGTTCTTCTGTACTTAATTGGATAAAAAAAAACTGATTCACCCCCCCCCCCCAACTCTCAGTTATCTCTTGGGACTATTCCTAACAATTGGTATTAGAGCCAAGTGCCTTGGAGAGAAGTTTAACAGCTTGAGGTTGATCAGATGGAATTCTTTAGAAAATAAATTCCTAAGTTTGATGGAGAAAATTATCTAGACTGGAAGAACAAAATGATGAAACATTTATAGTGCATTTCTTTTGAGATTTTTTAAGTAGCTATAAAGATGTTCATATTCCCTCTTTATCGGATCTTGCAAAGGAATATGTAACTCTTAAGCAAAAGGAGATGTTCACTCAAAATGCTATTACCAAAGAAGCCCTTATCAACACCTTGTCTAACAGTGAGTTTTCAAAGATCAAGAAAGTAGATAAAGCCTACAAGATATGGAATTATCTAGAAGACATGTTTGAAGGAGATATTCAAGCCAAGAATGCGTGCAAAAAGACATGGAAGAAAAGATACAATACATTAGAGATGCTACCTAATGAGAATGTCAGAGCCTACAATTAATGAAGTAGTTGCAAGAATCATAAACAATGGTGGAGAAATTTTGGAAGAAGACATAATGGATAAGTTGATGACTACCCTGACACCAGAATATGAGAGCAAGATAAACATCCTTGATGAAACTATGCAGTCCACAAAAGACTTCAAAAGAGAGACCTTAATCAGCAAGATTACAACATTTGAGATATCAAGATTGAAGACAGAGCCTAAAAGTGAAACAACATTCAAAGCCTCAATCCATAGTAAGAAATCTTTGAACACATCTGGTAATTTTGATGATGAAGATGATGATAGAGAACTAGATGAATTCATTACTATGATTGCTAAGAAAGAAAGAAAAGGAAAAGGAAAATATGAAGGTCAGTTACCATTCAAATGTTTCTCATGTAACAAGATTGGTCATTTTTCATCCAAGTGCCCTACAAAAGTCAAGAATACAAAACTAATTACAAGCCTAAGTATAAAGAATGTTACTATGCTAAAGATGGAGTATCTAATGAAGATTCAATAGAAGATGAGATAGGATTCATTTCAATTGAAGAGATGGAAAGAATGTTTGATGAAATGGATAAGGAAGATGAGAGGAAAGCACAAGAGCTAGCATTCATTTCTCAAGCAGACATTAGGACAGACTAGATCATTGATAGTAGTTGTTCACATCACATGATAGGAGACAAAGATAGATTTGTTCATTTGGATAAGTACAAAGGTAGCATGGTTAGATTTGGAGACAACACTCCTAAACCTATCATAGGTAGAGGAGCTATCACTTTGGATGGGAAGAATAACACTGATGATGTTCTATATGTTGATGGTTTGCAGCATAACTTACTTAGTGTTGGACAATTTCTTGACAAGGGATATCAGTTGGAATTCAAAAACAAGTGAATCATTAATAACAAAGAAGGAGAAATGATTGCATCAGGTTCAAAGACTAAAGGTAATATTTTTTAGCTTAATTTAGAAGCAAGTTGTTTTGTTGCTAAAGTAGATGATAGTTGGTTATGGCACAAAAGACTATGTCACATCAATTTTGACAATTTAGTAAAGATAAGAAATGTAAAGGTAGTAAGAGACCTCCCTAGTATTGCAAAACTAGTTAATACAATATGCAGGGAATGTGTGATGGGAAAGCATGTGAGGAATTCATTTAGAAGCAAGCATAATTCAATAGAGAACAAATTGGATCTAGTGCATACAGACCTATGTGGACCAACTCAAACAAGATCATACTTTGGTGAAAGGTACTTTATTTTGTTTGTTGATGATTATTCTAGAATGATGTGGGTTGCGTTCTTAAGAGATAAATTTGAAGCATTTGAGAAGTTCAAAATATTCAAAGCTAAAGTTTAAAATGAGTTTGGATTAAAGATAAAATATATGAGATCAGACAGAGGAGGAGAATTCACCTCTGACAGATTTTATGATTATTACGAAGAACATGGGATAAAGAGACAGCTAAGTGCACCTAGAACCCCTCAGCAAAATGGAATTGTAGAAAGAAGAAATGGGATCATACTTGACACAGTGTGCACCATCATGATAGAAGGAAAAGTTGCACACACCTATTGGAGAGATGCAATCAATATAGCAGTCTATACTATCAATAGAATTTAATTAAGGCTAGGTGCATGCAAAACACCTTATGAGCTATGGTTTGGTAATGTACCTACAGTGAAGTACTTCAGAATCTTTGGAAGCAAGTGCTACATCAAGAGAGATGAAGCTATTGGCAAGTTAGATGCAAGAAGCGATGAAGGTATTTTTCTTGGTTACTCTACTAAAAGTAAAGCTTATAGATGTTTTAACTTGAGATTAAAGAAGATCATTGAAAGTGTTGATGTAAAGATTGATGAAAAGTTTATGATTCAAGAGAGATATCATGATTATGCACCTATGATTGAAGACGAACCTAGACCTACCACTAGAGAAGCAGTTGTTGAAGAAATGTTTGACAGCGTCGATGTTTTATTCAATTATCCTGAAACAAGTGAAGAAGAATCACAGAAGACAGATGAGAGAGTCACACCTAATGTTACAAAATTTACATCAAGATACCATTCAAAAGAATATATCATTGGAGATCATAACAACAAGTCCATGACAAGATCAAAGGCAAAAAGTTCAACAATTGATGAAGCGGTATGTTTACTGTCACAAATTGAACCCTTAAATGTTGATGATGCATGTAATGATTCAGATTGGCATGAAGCAATGAAAGAAGAGCTAGATCAGATAATTAAGAATGACACATGGGAATTAGTCCTTAGACCTAGTGATAAGAATGTGATTAGAACCAAGTGGATATTCAGAAACAAGATGAATGAAGATGGTACAATAGTAAGGAACAAAGCTAGACTAGTATGTAAAGGATATGCACAAAGAGAAGGAATTGATTATTCAGATACATTTGCCCCTATAAGAAGATTGGAAGCCATAAAATTATTTCTAGCCTATGATACATTCAAAGACTATAAAGCATATCAGATGGATGTCAAGTTAGCATTTCTGAATGGAGAGTTGAAGGAATAAGTATACATAGAGTAGCCTGAAGGATTTATTTTATCAGACAAACCTGATATGGTATGCAGACTAAAGAAAGCCCTCTATGGACTTAAGCAAGACCCTAGAGCATGGTATGAAAGACTAGATGGTTACTTAACCAAGATTGGATTCAAGAAAGGAGCAGTAGACTGTAACTTATTCATAAGAGAGACACCTTAAGGATTATTGTTAGTTTCTATTTTTGTTGATGACATTATTTTTGGAGGTAATGACAAGCTTAGTGCAGAATTTGCTAAAGAAATGCAAAGTGAATTTGAGATGAGCATGATTGGACCTATCAAATACTTTTTGGGATTAAATGTGTAGCAGACAAACAAAGGAATTTTCATTAATCAGTCTAATTATGTGAAAGAGATATTGAAGAAGTTCAAGATGGATGATTGCAAGCCAGTAAGCATACCTATGATAACAGGAAGCAAGCTTTCAAAAGAAGATGATTCTTCAACTGTAAACATAACCCTATACAAGTCTATGATTGGTAAACTCGTATATCTTACTCAATCTAGACCAGATATTTCTAATGCAGTTGGTATTGTTGGAAGATTTGCAGCAGAACCTAAAAAAAGTCATCTTATGATAGTAAAGAGGATATTCAAATATTTGAAGGGAACTATAGACTATGGTTATGGTATCCTAATTCAGAAAATGTAGAACTTCATGTGTATACATATGTAGATTGGGCATGTTGCGTGGATGACAGAAAGAGCACCTCAGGAGGAGCAATATTTCTTGGAGATAGACTTGTTACTTGGACAAGCAAGAAGCAGAATTGTATTTTTCAGTCCACAACATAAGCAAAGTATGTAGCAGCATCATTAAATTATTCTACAATTGTGTGGATCAAGCAGATGATAAAGGATTTTGGAATTCAGATTGATTATCCTATTGTTATTCATTGTGATAACACTAGCACTATAAATATGTCAAAGAACCCCATGATGCATGCAAGGACAAAACACATTGAGATAAAATATCACTTCCTAAGAGAGAGAGAGAGTTGTAGAGAAAGGAGTAAAATTGGATTATGTGAGTACAAAAGAATAGCTAGCAGACATATTCACAAAGCCTTTACCGAAGGATACTTTTAAGTATCTCAGGGAGAAGATGGGAGTAATTCCCTTTTCTTAATCTAATTAGCATTTGTATAAGTTCATCAGTCCTCAGTGATAGATGAATGGTTGACTACTCTACTTCAGGAGTAGTACCTATGCTTATTTGGTTTGGCACCCTTTGCCATTGATGTCAAAGGGAGAGTATATAGTCATGAAAAACAATACAGTAAGGGGGAGTATATACAGTTGAGGAGTATGTAGTGAGGGAGAATATATAGTAGCAAAAGATGAGTATGCAGAGTTGTAGCAGTTGATATTCAGAGCATCAGCAATAGATGGAGGATTCATCCTTGGGGGAGTTTTGTTGAGGAAATGGAGAATGTTATAAAATAATTGTACATTTGGATTGGTGGTATTTTTCATTCCATATGTTTCCATCAATGCCAAAGGGGGATATTGTTGGAGATTTGCTAGAAAGCCAGTGTTGACTGTATGTTTTTCATTGATGACAACATATGGTAAGCAACGTGCGTTGAAGTCTTATGTATGGAGCCTTGAGCATATGTTGCCTAGATATGTTATCAGCATGATATCATAAGCCCAGAGGTTGATTCTGAGTATAGACAGTTGTGCAGTTGTTTGTATCAGTAGTGTTCTTGATAGTGTTACAGACAAAGTTCTATATGTGATTATCAGTATGGTTATAATGGAGACTTGTGCATTTATATTTATGTTTTATACTGTTTGTAAAGCTATGTTCATGGACACAAAGTTAGTTGTGCAGT